>VMDR010002013.1:0-103418 GCA_007922815.1 Macrotus californicus | reverse complement strand
TGTGATCTCCATTTCTGTGATTCTGTTCCTGTTCTAGTTATTTGCTTAGTTTGTTTTTAGTTTTGTTTTTTTTTAGGTTCAGTTGTTGATAGTTGTGAGTTTGTTATGATTTTACTATTCATAGTTTTGATCATCTTTTTCATAGATAAGTCCCTTTAACATTTCATATAATAAGGGCTTGGTAATGATGAACTCCTTTAACTGGGACCTTATCTGGGAAGCACTTTATCTGACCTTCCATTCTAAATGATAGCTTTGCTAGATAGAGTAATCTTGGATGTAGGTCCTTGCCTTTCATGACTTTGAATACTTCTTTCTAGCCCCTTCTTGTCTGCAAGGTTTCTTTTGAGAAATCAGCTGACAGTCTTTTGGGAACTCCTTTGTAGGTAACTGTCTCCTTTTCTCTTGCTGCTTTTAAGATTCTCTCTTTATCTTTAATCTTAGGTAATTTAATTATGATGTGTCTTGGTGTACTTCTCTTTGGGTCCAACTACTTTGGACTCTCTGTGCTTCCTGGACTTGTATGTCTATTTCCTTCACCAAATTAGGGAAGTTTTTTTTCATTATTTTTTCAAGTAAGTTTTCAATTTCTTCCTCTTCTCCTTCTGGCACCCCTAAATTCGGATGTTGGAACATTTAAAGTTGTCTCAGAGGTTCCTAAGCCTCTCCTTATTTTTTTTGTTTTTTCATTCTATTCTGGTTGAATGTTTATTTCTCCCTTTCATTCCAAATCATTGATTTGAGTCCCAGTTCCCTTCCCTTCGCTTTTGGTTTCCGGTATATTTTTCTTTATTTCACCTTCTATAGCCTTCACTTCTTCCTTTATTTTGCGGCCATACTCAGTCATTTTTGTGAGCATCATGATTACTAGTGTTTTGAACTCTGCATCTTACAGGTTGGCTGTTTCCTCCTCTTGCTTAGTTATTTTTCAGGAGTTTTTATCTGTTCTTTCATTTGGGCCATATTTCTTTTGTCTCGGCACATCTGTTATGTTCTAAAAGGCAGAGCCTTAGGTATTCATTCACCAGGGCAGGGCAACCCACCTTGCTACATTGAGGTACTTATGTGGGGGAGGGGTCAGAGAAGGAACAATGCCACTTGCTTGGCTCTTTCCCTGCTTTCAAGAGACTGGCAGTTTCTCCTGCTGCCACAACCCCACAGGTTTTTATAACCAGAGATTCTCAGGCTTTGTTTTGCCTGCACTGGAACTCTGGGTTGCTTGGTCTGTCTCCCCAGTTGTTCCTCCCAGGTTATCCACACGCGAATGTCTGCTGCCACCTTGCCACGTGTCCTCTCAGCCCAGGCTACCCATCTCTGCCTCTCCTGCCAGTCTGGATGAATGTTTCTTCTGTAACTCCTTGGTTGTCAGACTTCCATGCAGTTCGATTTTCTGGCAGTTCTGGTTGATTTTTGTTTTTAAATTGGTTGTTTCCTTCTTTTGGCTGTGCAAAGAGGTAAAACATATCTACCTACGCCTCCATCTTAGCCATTCCTTTGGCTTTTTCTTTTCCAAGAAGCTCTTTATCTGTCCTTTAATCCTAAATGATAGCCTTGCTGGGTAGAATAATTTTGATTGTAGGTCCTTGCTTTTCATCACTTGGAATATTTCCTGACAGTCTCTTATGTCCTGCTGTTTCTGTTGAGAAATCAACTGACAGTCTGATGGGAGCTCCCTTGTAGGTCGCTTGCTGCTTTTAAAATTCTTTGTCTTTAACCTCTGGTATTTTAATTATGATGTGTCTTCATGTGGGCCTCATTGCGTCCATCCTGTTTGGGACTCTCTGCACTTCCTGAACTTACATGTGTATTTCCTTTACCAGGTTAGGGAAGTTTGCCATCATTGTTTCACACAGGTCTTCAGTTTTTTGCTTTCTCTGTCTTCTCCTCCCAGCTCCTCCATGATATGAATGTTGACACACTCGAAGTTCTCCCAGAGGCTCCTTACACTCTCCTAATTTTATTGGATTCTTTTTTTCTTTTTACCATTCTGATTGGGTGTTTTCTGCTTTATCTTTCAAATTGCTGATTTGATGCTTCATCTTCTCTACTGTTGATTCCTTATAACGTATTCTTCATTTTAGTCACTGTATTCTTAATTTTAGACTGGTTCTTTTCTGTTTCTTTTAACTCCATTTTTTGTCTCCTATCTCTTTGTTGAAGCTCTCACTGAGATCATTGAGCATCCTTATAATCAATGTTTTGAACTCTACATCTGGTCTCCAACTGTTTATTTCTTTTTCTGGAGTTTTATTCTGTTCTTTCATTTGGGACATGTTTCTTTGTCTCCTCATTTTGGCTGCCTCCCTGTGTTCATTTCTGTGTATTAGGTAGAGCTGCTACATCTCCTGGTCTTGGTAGAGTGGCTTTATGTGGCACAGCCTCTCCAGTCACCAAGCTGGGCACTCCAGGTGTGCCCCCTGTGTGAGCTGTGTGCACCCTCCTGTTTTAGTTGAGCCTGGATTGCTGTTGGCACATCAGTGGGAAATATTTATCCCCAGGCTGATTGGCTGTGAGGACTTGCCATGACCACAGCAGAGGCTGTGCTGTGCAGGGGCCCACCCCACAGGGCAGGACTTACTTCATCAGGGCTCTGGTGCCTGATGAGTCTACCTCTTGAGGGTGTTTCTCATGGAGGTGGTTGTGTGGTGCTCTACCATGGTCTAAAGCTGTCTACCAGGTGTGAGCTGGCTCTGGGGCTTCTCAGGAGGTGTAGGCCAAGGTCAACTGCCACCTGTGCTCTGCTTAGGGCCACTCAGCATGAGCTACAAAGCGATCTGTAGTTGGCTGCCTCTTGTGCTGGGTTGGAAGTAGCTGAGAGAGGATAAGCTGCGAACCAAGGCCAGCTGCCCCTAGTACCAGGCCTGGGGCTGCTTAGTAAGAGCTATGTAGCATGCCAAAGCTAGATGCTGCTTGTGAACCTTTGAGAGATTTCAGCATAACCTGCAACATGAGCCAAGACAAGCCATTTGTATGCAAGAACCACTGGAAACAGCTTGGGCAGGGGGACCCACAAGTTGGGTGGGGTGGGGGGGTCTCAGGGAATCACCTGGATGGTGAGAACAGTGTTAGCCAGGTTGATGGAGACTCGGATATGGTGCTTCCCTCTTTGTGCTGTTGAGGAAGGGCTGGCAAAGGAAGGATGGAAGGACTGCGTTTACCTACCCCATCTGCAGCACTTCTGTCTGGGAGAAAGCCACCTCTCCAGCCCTGGCCCTGAAGCCAGATAATTCAGTGCCTCTTTTATGTCCCTGATGCTTTTTGAGCTGCTACTCCAGCACTGGACTCAGAGCAAGTGAGTGAGTATGTCTGTGCACAGGCCCTTTAAGAGGAACACATGGGGCTTCAGCAGCTCTCCGTCTCACTTAGTCACAATCACCACTGGTTTTCACAGCCAGAAGTTACGAGAACTTGTCTTCCTAGCACAGGAACTCTGGGCCCAGGGTCCTGGTGTGGGGCTGGGACTCCTCACTCCACAGGGGTCCCTCTGCAGCCAAGATATCCCTCCCAGTTTTTAACCACCACATGTGGATGTGGGACTAGCCTGTTCCACATCTCCATCCCTCCTGCTAGTCTCAACATGGATTCTTCTGCATATCCTTAGTTATAGGACTTCCGTTCAGCTAGATTTCAGGTGGTTCTCAATGATGGTTGTTTTGCCAGGTTGTTTCTTTGTCTCTTCATTTTGGCTGCTTCCCTGTGTTCATTGGGCTAGTTGTTATTTTGATATGGTTATGGGAGGATGCAAGTACTGCATTATCTACTCTATCATCTTTTTAAACATTATTTATGCATTCATTTGTTGACTCTCATATGTGCCCTGATTGGGGTTCAAACCCACAACCTTGGCATATTGGGACAATACTCTAACCAATGGCTACCATCCAGGTTCTTACTCCACTGTCTTGACTGGAAACCCTGTATAGCATTTTCTTTTTTCATTCATTTGTTGATGGACAATCGAGTTGCTTCTACCTCTTGGTATTGTGAATAATGCTGCAGTGAACATGGTGTGCAAATACGCCTCTGAGATTCTGCTTTGAGTTCTTCTGGATATATACCTAGGAGTGGGATTGTTAGGTCATATAATAGTTCTATTTGTAATTTTTGAGGAAACTCTATACTATTTTCCATAGTAGTTGTACCATTTTACATTCCTACCAACAGTATAGAAGGGCTCCAATTTCTCCACATCCTCACCAAGACTTTTATTTTCTATTTTTCAAAGATTTTATTTTATTTTCTTAGAGGGGAAGGGAGGGAGAAAGAGGGAGAGAAACATCAATGTGTGGTTGCCTCTCGCACACCCCCTACTGAGGACTTGGCCCTCAACCCAGGCATGTGCCCTGACTGGGAATCAAGCCAGAGACCCTTTGCTTCACAGGCTGGTGTTCAATCCACACCAGCCAGGGCTATTTTCTGGTTTTTTGATAGGCAACACAGTCACATTTTCTCCAATCAGCATTTATTGAGTGCTTTGCTCAGTGTAGACTTTTTTTTAAATCAGAAGCTGCCATACTCAGAGTTTTACTGCCTGATGCAAATAGATAGGAATGCCTAATAAATGTTTAAAGCCTGGATGAAATGAATGTGAGAGAAGTAAATTGGGACAGAAAAATACCTCACTTTTTATTTTTGCTATCCAGCACAACAGAGATAGAAGACATATTTCAGAGTATATATTTTAATGAAAAGGAAGTTAAACTAGCTTCAAGTGGCCCAATTACCTACCCCTGTGGATTAGAGTTCTATATTAGAAACTTGGTTATTTCATCTATAAAAATAGGTTTAATTAAGTGACCAAAAAAGTAGACATTATTATTATTATTGTTGCTAAACAAATAAACAGCTCTTGGAAAACATATACATAATATCCTTTCCAGATTAAAACGGCTGCTTCAGATTGCATCACAGAACTTTGAACTACTAGTTCCCAATTAAGTGTGAAAAATAAATTAATAAAAACACTGAGAGAAATTTCAACAGCAGCAAAGTAGGATAATTCAATGTAATAAAGCGTAAAATTTGGTGACCAAGAGAAGAAATAAGATTATATATAGTAAGTAACAGGAAGGAATAAAGTTAAGCTCCCAACTCCACTCCACCACCATTCCCCAGAAGCCATACTAATGTATTATTGAAACCCTACAAATTCTCACTAATAGCTCTACATCTGGAGAAAAACAAACTGAACCTTTGTCTTCTGACTGAGAAGCAATGGGAACAGCTGCTGGGGAGAAAATGATGAAGCAGGGAAAATGAACTTTAGGCTGACTCTATAACAGAAACAAAAGATCTAAACCGAAACAATGAGTAGGTGAAATAATACAAAGTTGGAGACTTACCCCTTCATCTGAATGAAATATAACCTTAATTATGTGGGATGGAATAAGAACATTTAACAGAATCTCCGGAAAGAGAAATCTAACAAAGACTCTACCACACCTTCGATGTGTTGCCGAGATCCCTTCCATCTCTTCCACTTACATTGTTCCCTGAAGCCACAGAAAACTGCACATAATACAAAATAACCAGCACTCACACGACAGTGGGCTCAGATGCAGGCGTGTAAGAGACAAGAGTGCGTCTGTGTTACATCAAAACAAATGGAACGAGCGTGAACAAAAGGAAAAGAATCAGCATGTCCCTGTGCAAACGTACAGCAAACAAAATGAAAGCAAGAGGAGTGCCCTGAAAAAAACAACTCAATAAATACAATTTCTTTACAACTGCAACTCCACAACTGTAAAACAATTCATTAAAGTTTGGATTTAATAAGTAAAATTTCAGTAATGAGATGATAAAACAACAATGAGATAAGAGTATATAAGACTAAAAATAGAGGACCAAATAACTTAATTATAGAATTAACAAATAAATTTTAAATTAACAAATAACAGAATAATAGACACTACTGAAAATTATAAAGGAAAGGTTTGAGATACTGATTTCGATGAAAAACAAAATGATTCAAAGTTACAGAGAATCTAATTGAAATAAAAGACAAAGATAATTCAATATCATTAATGTCTCTGAAATAAAGACCTGAGCCTGTGGCCAAAAGATGTATTCAAAGATGTACAGATGTCTTGATAAAGTAATTTCACTTAGGGATTTTAATTTAAAGATAGAGCTAGGAAATGTGTTCACTTCAGAAACCCACCAAAACAACAGTAAAGGGATTTTATTTATTATTTTTAATTGACTTTAGAGAGAGAGGAAGGGGGATAGAGAGAAACATTGATTTGTTGTTCTACTTTTTTATACATTCATTGACTCTTGTGTGTGCCTTGACCAGGGATCAAACTTGCAATCTTGGCCTATTGGGAGGTTCCTTTAACCAACTGAACTATCTGGCCAGGGAAAGGGACTTTAGAAAGGTATAAATCCAGAAGGCTAAAGGAGATGAAAAAGGAAACAGCAACAACCAAAGTTTGGAAGAAGGAAAGCAGGGCAATGCAACATGCCTGCGAACGCTGAACGCCAAGCCAGCAGAGAGGAAAGCTGATGTGCACTGCAAAACTCTTAATAAGAGTCAGGACTCAGCAGCACCAAAGTACATCTAGAAGTGAGGCTAAAAACAGGATTACTTGAAAACTTGTCATAAAGTAGATCTTCGTATTTCCTCCTTCAAACCCCACAACTCTAGCAAGAGACTGGAGATTATTCTCAGAAAAGGGTAAATAGAGGATCTCTGGATTAGAACACCAGACATAGATGAGGTTGGAGGTACCACGCAAAAAATGAGGGTTAATCCAACCTTATGTTCTGAGGTCCTAGGTGTCCTTCTCCCACGTGGCTCCCAAATACTAGCATCCAGGCCTGTACTTGTCAAGCAAGGACAGAAGACAGTTCTCTGTGGTGTCAGACAGTCTGTACCTAAAGATACAAACATTTCAACTTTGAATTTCAAAGTTGAAAAAGCCCACCACATGTTCAGTGCTCCCGGTCAGATAGGCATGGTGCCACTATTAAACCTGGACCAAGAAAACACAAGAATTACCAGACCTAGAGGCCAGAACAAATAACCAGGAAAAACAAAATAACAACAAATTAGTAGGGGGAGGGAAATCAACTTGGCCCTTGCCAGTGTGGCTGTTAGTTGGAGCATCGTCCTACATAACAGAAGGTTGCAGTTTCAATCCCTAGTAGGGGCATGTGTGAGAGACTACCAATCGATGTTTCTCTCTCTCTCTCCCTCCTTTCTTGCTAAAAACTTTTTAATCAACTTCAAGGAAAACATATTATGTAGAGAGAAGAAAATGTCAAAATAAGTAACATTATTCAGAAAGATTTATTATTAATATTTGAGCCAGCTGAGTTCCACTATTTTAGGAGTTAGGAATACAGCAGTGAACAAAACATAGCAAAATGCTTGCTCTCATTGACAGATGAGAGAATGTTTCATTCATGAACCCAAAAGCAGAGTGCTATCTTTAAAAAAGAACATTGAAAGAATGAGAAAATGCTGATACTAAAATACATTTAGGAGGGAGGAAAATTTTTGAAAATTTTTTCATAAAGCAGAATAAAACAACAAATGGATGAAAAATAGAGAAATGATAAGAAAATTAAAGGAGCTGTCAAGGAGGTCTAACAGAAGGTTCCAGAAAGAGAGAACAGAGAAAATGAAGGAAGAAGATATCAATCAAATCATCTGAAAAAATAATTCTCAGAATGAAAGAAGCTGGGTTTTTAAACGGAAAGAAACAGTGCCCACAAAATACATGAAAAGAAATATACCGAGGTTTTCGTTTTGAAATGTGACTCTCATAACAAAGAGAAGATCCTATAAGTGCTAGATGGCAGGGGGAATATGATGTATTAAGGAACTAAAATAGATTTGAACTTTTTTTTAAAGATTGTATTTATTTATTTTTAGAGAGTGGGGAAGGGAGGGAGAAAGAGAGGGAGAGAAACAGTGTGATTTTCTCTCACATGCCCTCTACTGGGGATCTGGCACGCAACCCAGGCATGTGCCCTGCTGGATTCGAACTGGCAACCCTTTGGTTGGTTCACAGGCGGGCACTCAATCCACTGAGCCACAGCAGGCAGGGCAGCTTTGCACTTCTTAATAGCAACACTAGAAACTATAAAACAATGGGAGGAACGCTTTCAAAGTTCTTACATCTGTATCTAGTCAAACTATCAATCAAGTATGAGAGTAGGCTAAGACCTTTTCAGACATTTGTTTTCCATGCATGTTTCAGAAAGCTCCGAGAGGATATATAACAGCAAAACTCTGACGTAAACCAAGAAACGGAAAGACATAGGATGTAGGAAAAAGAATCCCTAGGATGAGAATGAAGGCAGATTCCAGGATAACACCTAGGTACCCAGTATACGTATATGCAACCTGACAAGATTGGAATAGGTCACAAAGCTATGGGAACAATTTCTTCAAGATGATCATATTTCCTCTGATGAAAATGAAAAAATATTTAATGTGTCTCAACCCTTTGAGAGGAGTTTTAAGCACTTGGTGGTTAATTTGGGATTGAATTATTGATAATTATCTATTAGAAAACTAAGAAATGAGAAGACGGCAATGCCAAGCCAAATAACAAAAATATGCAGGAAAAAATTAATCATTAGCTACTGAATGGCTCAGCTGTTACTAATGTTTATATATACATAATGTAATCACCAACTCAATCTAACCAAAATTATGATATAATTACTCTGGTATGATGGAAGGGAAGGTCAGTGTGTTGGAGGCACGAGGGAAAAAAAGAGATAAACTTCCTCTTTCATAGTTAATTGCTAGTAACTAAAGCTAAAGCCATAATAACTTAAACTTTGATAATTGAACTAACCAAACTAATGAAACAATAATCCTGGGAAGGTAGACGTTACAGAGCATGGATGTATGTGGTGAGGGCAAGGCTGGTAATGAAAGAAAGTCAAATCCTCATCTTCCGCCGTGGGAAATCAGCAGATTGTACCTGAGGTGGTAAACCTGAGAAATATCGTTATAAAAATGGTATTAGAAACATATATAATAAATGGATCTGCTAAAAGAATTGAGCCCTAGCTGGTGTGGCTCAGTAGATTGAGCACTGGCCTGTGAACCAATAGGTCACCAATTCAGTCCCCTGCTAGGGTGCATGCCTGGGTTAAGGGCCAGGTCTCCTTTTGGGGGCAAACAAGAGGCAACTAATCATTGTTCGTCTCATACGCTGATGTTTCTCTCCCTCTCTCTCTCCCTCCCTCTCCTCTCTCTGAAAATAAATAAAATCTTTAAAAAAAAAGAATTGAAAGTGGGTGCTTCTGGGTAACAAAATGGGGAGAAGAGGGAATGGAGGGCTGAAATTTTTCATTGTAAGCCTTGAGAAACTACTTACTAGTGCATGTATAACTTCAATTTAATTTTTAGAATTAAAAAAATATATAATAACAATAAAATTTCCTGAATCAAGTAAAAATCTGCAAATTTTAAGAGTATAGTATATTCTAAGAAAATCTGGCCACATGTTTCCTAGTTAACGTATTGAACTTTAGAGATAAAGAATTTTTGAAGCATCGAGAGACAAAAAGCTAATCACATGGGAAGAAAAATTCTTTACAGCGTTCATTAACAGGAACAATATCACAGTTCTCAGGACCTAGAACTGAAGAATGTTATAAATAATGAAGACATCGTTCAGATACATGAAGAAAAAAGGAAGACATTCTCAAACATGAAGGACTCAAGAATGACACCTACGAGACCTAATTGGGGAAAGAAAAAAAGACTTGAAAATGAAGGCAGAATTGGATCAAAATAAAGAATTCAGTAATAGAGAAGCCATAATAGTCATACAAGAAATGTGATCTTTCTTATTAAAAGAGAAAAAAAAAGCTCAAACGCTTATTCTGAGGTAGAACCAGTTAGTTAATTCTAGAAAGTGGAATTAATTTGCCACAGCCTGGTGAAGCAACTTTTCTCACCTTTAGAAGAATCATCCTTTCAATTATAGAAATAAACTGCCTGGATGATGATTGTTTCCTTTTTCTGAAAACACGTCTGCTGCATTGGCCTCTGCATACACAGATACTCTGAATGTCATCTAATAACATTTGTGCCTCTTGCAAATCCTGACTGAGTGTGTACCAAAGATGTATATCCATTCAGTCAGAGTCTTTCCAGCTTTACCCTACTGTAAGCATTGATTTCTTGCCTGTGCTTCTCACAAGACCAATAGTTCTCAACACTGGGGAGTCTTTTTTTAAAATTCTGGTGCTTGAGCCCCATCCCTAGAGATTCTTATTTAATTGGTCTATCATAGTACAGGCATTTTTTTAAGTTTTTTAAATTGATTATGCTATTACAGTTGTCCCAGTTTTACCCCCTTTGCCTCCTTCCACCCAACAGTCCCCACTCCCTCCCTCCGGTGATCCCGCCCCCTTTGTTCATGTCCATGGGTCATGCATATAAGTTCTTTAGCAACTCTGTTTCATATACTTGCGCTTAACATCCCCCTGCCTATTCTGTAACTACCAATGTGTGCTTCTTAATACCCTCATCTTTTCCTCCATTCCCCCTTCCCCCTCCCAACTGGCCACCATCCCAATGTTCTCCATATCTATGAGTCTGTTTCTGTTCTACTTATTTGCTTAGTTTGTTTTTTAGGTTCAATTGTTGATAGTTATATATTTATTACCATTTTAGTGCTCATTGTTTTGATCTTCTTTTTCTTAAATAAGTCTCTTCAGCATTTCATATAATAATGGTTTGGTGATGTTAGCTATAACTTTGGGAAGCACTTTATATGCCCTTCAATTCCAAATGATAGCTTTGCTGGACAGAGTAGTCTAGGTTGTAAGTCCTTGCTTTTCATGACCTTGAATATTTCTTGCCAATCCCTTATAGCCTGCAAAGTTTTTTTTGAGAAGTCAGCTCACCATCTTATGGAAACTGCCCTGTTGGTAACTGAGTGCTTTTCTCTTGCTGCTTTTAAGTTTCTCTCTTTATCTTTAAACTTTGGCATTTTAATTATGCAATGTCTTGGTGTGGTCCTTTATGTGTCCATCTTGTTTGGGACGCTCTGTGTTTCCTGGACTTGCATGTCTATTTCTGTCACCAAATTAGGGAAGTTTTCTTTTATTAGTTTTTCAAATATGTTTCCCTGGGACTCAAATCAATGATGTGGAACAGAAGGAAAAAATAAACATTCAACCAGAACAGAATGAAGAAACAAGAATTCAAACATATGAGGAGAGGCTTAGGAATCTCTGGGACAACTTTAAACATTCCAACATCTGAATCATAGGGGTGTCAGAAGGAAAAGAGGAAGAGCAAGAAATTGAAAACTTAGTTGGAAAAATAATGAAGGAGAACTTCCCCAATCTGGTGAAAGAAATAGACATACAAGTTGAGGAAACTCAGAGAGTCCCAAAGTTGTTGGACCCAAAGAGAAACACACCAAGACACATAATTAAATTACCTAAGATTAAAGATAAAGAGAGAATCTTAAAAGCAGCAAGAGAAAAAAGGACAGTTACCTACAAAGGAGTGCCCATAAGACTGTCAGCTGATTTCTCAAAAGAAACCTTGCAGGCAAGAAGGGTCTTGCTTGAAAGAAATATTCAAAGTCATGAAGGCAAGAACCTATATCCAAGATTACTATATCTAGCAAAGCTGTCATTTAGAATGGAAGGGTAGAAAAAGTGCTTCCCAGATAAGGTCAAGTTCAAGGAGTTCATCATCACCAAGCCCTTACTATATGAAATGTTAAAGGGACCTATCTAAGAAAAAGAAGATGATCAAAACTATGAACAGTAAAATGACAACAAACTCACAACTATCAACAACTGAACCTAAAAAAAAAACCTGAAAAATAAACTAAGCAAACAAGTAGAACAGGAACAGAATCACAGAAATGGAGATCCCATGGAGGGTTATCAGTGGGGAGGGGGAGGGGGAGGATGGGGGAAAAGGTACAGGGAACAAGAAGCTTAATTGGTAGGTCCAAAATAGACAGGGGGAGATTAAGAATAGTACAGGAAATGGAGAAGCCAAAGAACTTATTTGTATGACTCATGTACATGAACTAAGGGGCAGGGAATGCTGGAGGGAAGGGGTGGTACAGGGCAGAGGGGGAGGGAGGGGAGAAAAAAAATGGGACAACTCTAAGTGCATAATCAAAAAATATACTTTAAAGAAAAACAAATAAGTTTCCAATTTCTTGCTCTTTCTGGCACCCCTATGATGTGAATGTTGGTATGCTTGAAGTTGTCCCTGAGGCTCCTTACACTATCCTCAATTTTTTGGATTCTTTTTTCTTCTTGCTGTACTGATTGGATGTTTTTTTCTTCCCTATGTTCCAAATCATTGATTTGATTCTCAGCTTCATCCACACCACTGTTGATTCCCTGTAAATTCTTTTTTATTTCAATTAGTGTCTCCTTCATTTCTGGTTGGATCATTTTTATGGTGTTGATGTACACACTGAGTTCCTTGAGCATCCTTACAACCAGTATTTTGAACTCCACATCTGAGAGATTACTTATCTCCATTTTGTTTAGTTCTTTTTCTGGAGTTTTATTCTCTTCTTTCATTTAGGCCATATTTCTTTGTCTCTTTGTTTTGACAGCCTCCCTGTGTTTGTTTCTATGTATTAGGTAGAGCTGCTTTGACTCCCTGTCTTGGTAGCATGGTCTAATATACTAGGTGTCCTATAGAGTCCAGTGACAAAGCCTCCCCTATCCCCCAAGCTGGATACTTGAGGTGCACCCTCCATATGGGCTAAGTAGCTCCTCCTCTTGTAGTTGAGTCTTGATTGCTGTCAGCAGGTCAATGGGAGGGATTTAGCCAGTCCAGTCAGGTGGTAGGACTGGCTGTGACCCCTGGCCACCAGCCACCTCCCTCCATGGTTTGTGGAGGTGGTTGGGTGACTGGTGCTCCACCATGGTCTGTAACTGTCCTCTGGGTGTGCCATTTCTAGAGTTTTCTGGGTGGTGCAGGCCAACATCAGCCTCCACCTGTGTTCTGTCTGGAGCCCCCTGGCATAAGCTATAAAGCCATCTGCAGATGGCTGCTGCTAGTGCAGGGCCCGGGGCCACTCAGCAAAAGGTATAGGTGGCTGGTCTCAGCTGTTGCTTTTTGAACGAATTTAGGAAGGTCTGAGTGGCCCAGCCATTCATATTGAAAAGCCACTGTTACCAGTTTGGGTGGACCCATAAGTTTGATGGAGTGGAGCCTTAGGTAATCATCAGGGCAGGGCTTACCATGTGAATCAAGTTGATGGAGACTAAGATACAGTGCTGCTTCACTGTGGCTCTGTGTGGGGAAGGGCTCAGAAAAAGAACAATGCTGCTTTCTGCAGTTCTGTCTGGGAGGAAGCTGTCCCCCAGCTCTCTCCCTGATGCAAAACACTTCAGTTCCTCCATGTATGTCACTGGTGTCCTTCAAGGTGCTGTCCTAGTGCTGGAGCCCCACAGGAGTGAGTCTGAGTAATTCTGAGTTGATGGCCTGAGAAACCTGCAGTTTCTTCTGCCAACCCAACCTTGCTGGTTTTTATAGAAGTTGCTGCCAGAAGTTCTGGGGACTTATCTTCCTGGCCCTGGAACCCTAGGCTGGGTGGTCTGGTCTGGGGCTGGGATCCTTGCCCCAGAGATATCCCTCTGTTTTACATCCACCACACATGGATTTGGGACCAGCCTGTTCCGTGTCTCCAGCCCTCCTACCCATCTGGATGAATGTGGTTTCTTTAATTCCTTTGTTGTTGGACTTCCATACAGCTCGATTTTCTGACAGTTTCGAGTGGTATTTGTTCTGTAGTTGAGCTGCAATTGTGCTGTGGTTGTGCAAGGAGGCCAGCCATGTTTACATACACCTCCAAATTGACCCAAGGTCTGGTCTAGCATAGTATAGGCATTTTTAAAAAGCTGCTTGGATGATTCTATTGTACCAAGGTTGAAAACCATTGCACTAAATACTTCTGTTCAACTTCTCAGAGTTTGTAGTCCAATAGTTCTGCTCCTTGTATTTGATAAAGAGAGAGTCACTTGTTTTATCAGAGTGCAAAGGAATTTTCCAGCTCTCCAGAAGTAAATGGAAGCAGTAATAAAAGTGGATCCAGCACCTGAAACTGCTGCTTGAGCTCTGATTCTCGTTCTCTAAGGGCTGCAGGCCATGTCCATTGGGGAAGGAGAGGGCTCCAACTAGTGTAGGCAGCTCCTGTCTAACACCATAGTCATACTTGCAGGACCAAATAAACCCTCAAGAATTCAAATGGCAGTCCACTAGCTTTGTGTGTTACAGTCAGGCCTAATGATGTGGTTTCCAACTGAGCACTTAAGGCCGGGTGATTCTGGGGAATTAAGTGACCAAAAGTACTTAGTTGACTCTTTGTCTCTCTTATATTGGGCCCACCAAGATAATGTAGGATAATCTAAGCATCTCAAGATCCTTAACTTCCCATGCCACTCTATACCCTAACCTCCAGGTTGGAAATCTCATGTTGTCTTTTAATGTTGTTGCTTTGTGTTTAGGGCTGCAAGCAAGCTCTTAAGTTCTCAAGAGAGATATTTATAAATTCAAATCATATTTGTCTTCCCGATAAATTCTGGAAAATATATTGAGTTCTTGATATCTCTGGTGTCAGAGAACTATGGGGTCAACTGCCATTTCATGTCAGTAGAGCGTTCCCTCTATTCTGCGGTTCCATTCTGAGTGCTGTTACAATAAAGCTCTTTCCTACCATGAAGTCAAGCCTCCCCTGAGGGTTCTCTCCTTTCACTTAGGTGGTCATGGCCCTCAGAGGAGCCTGCTTTTCCTGGGACATCAGGAAAGGATGATGGTGGTGGTGGTGGTGATGCTGACAGCAGCTATCATTTTTCAAATTTTGTGTCAGGCATTGTGTTAAAGGCTTTACGTGATCTTTACAATAACCTTATGAAGTATACAATACTGTATGCCATTTTACAGAAGAAGAAATTGAATGAGGATTTAGTTAGAAATAAGAAATCCCAGTAAATATTTGTTGAATGAATGAATGGGAAACGACCTAGTGACCAGCTGTGACTTAAGGTCTGTAATCTAGGGCTCTGGCACTATGTGATGAATGTTGGGGTACAGGACAAGGATTGGCAAACTCTTTCTGTAAAGGATAAATAGTAAATTTAACCCTGCTGTTATAGCACAAAAGCATCTTTAGATATGTTATAAATGAGTGTGGCTGTGTTCCAATAAAACTTTATCTACAAAAAAAGACAGCAGGGCCATCTAACAAGCAGGCTGTAGTTTGCTAGCCCACTGAAATTCTCCCTCCCTCCCCCCCATAAACAGCAGCTATGATGGGACCTTGTCAACACAGCTTGTTTCAGGGTATAGCTGACTGGATCTGGAATTTGGAGAAAAAAGTAAGAGTTTTATTATGAAATTTTTCTTTTTTTCCTAAATCCATTGATTGAAATCAAATTTTTGGAAACAAAGGATTTATTTGTAGTTTACAAGAGCTCCCTATAAGATGCAATTAAATAATATCTCTTAATGTATTGAAAATATGTTATTATTTGTAGATACTTTAGAATCATAGAATGCCACATTAGAAGGTCCTTTAGTCCAGTCCCTTATACTTCAGATAATAATACTGAAAGCCACGTAAGAGGGGTTTGTTCCATATCATGCATCTAGTTAGAGACAGTGCTGGACCTTTTCCATTAGTTGACGCTTTCTACTTTTCAGGAACACATTGGTCAACTGGCAAATGTTTATGAAGTTTCCCCCCTCCAGTCAGACCACTCTTGTGGTGTTTAAGGGGGTACTTGATGCAGGAAACTGTGTCAAAGAGTTCATTAGCCTTGGTGGAAGATAATATTATGCATAAAAATATTAACAAACAATAGCAAAAATATCGGGATATTGAACAATTATGACCAACAATTTTCAAACTTCAGTGAAGGTATTGATCTCTAGGGACTGAGGTGGTCAGGAAAATAAAAATAATGTGAACTTGAAGGATGGATTTGGATCGGGTATGGAAAGAGGTATGGGAAGCTGAATCCTGTGTGGGGAGAACACTGTGAGCAAAGGTGTGGAGACAGAGTGTGCAAGACTTGTTCAGGAGCAGTTTGGCCCAAAAGGAAGGTTCCTTACGGGGAGCACTAGGAGGTAAGGATGGAGAATTAAGTTGGTACAGAAAGCCTTGAATGCCAGGAAATTATTAAGGACTTTTTGAGGAGGGAAATAATGGTTCAAACTCAGGATTCTGGAAAGGCAATCTGATAGCAGTAAGCAAGATAGGTTTCAAGTATAAAACCTGCAAAGTATCACAGTGTTGTATCGTCAAATTCACAAGACTTCAAAGGGAGGAGGGATTGCGTCCTTTGAAATGCAGAAGGAACTAATTGTGATAATCTATTATGTGACACAAGGGACCTGACTCAATTATGCATCCATCAAGCACTGATGTGTATGCTTTGGTCTACATTAGAGTCGTCAGGCTTAGACCGCAAGTTTTTAGAAACTAGTCATGTTTCTCTAAGAACTAGAGGGTGGAGACTGTCTCCTGCTTTCTCTGTTAACCTTCCTGGGAACTAGCTATGGCTCTAGACGGTGGGCTGTTAGTAAATGCCTTAGTCCCAGTACCTGCCAAAAAGAGCAAGGCTTGGGCATCATGGGAGGAAAGAAGATGGACATAAGCAAGATAAGGTGAAAATGAAGAGCAGACGGAGGTGTATTTTCCCCTCAGAGCTGTTGAGCTCAGGGCCTGGGGTAAGTAAGCACCGGGGGTGTGAAGACCAGTTCTTCTGCTGGTCCCTAAGACTAGGTCGCATTTTTGGTTGTTGGCAGGTGTTTTCCCTCCATTCTTCTAACTTGTAATCTACACCCCGGTGATTCAGGATCTTTGAAGTGTAGTTGTGCTAGAGCAGCAGGCTGGGTAAATGAGCAATAAAATGTTCTTCCCCCACATTCCTATGACCCTTCTGAGGCATCGTGTTCCTCCTGGCCTCAGTGAGATGGTGGGTAAAAGCTAATTAGATTAAGATTTTTAAACACTTTTGAATATGAGAATCTAATACTCTCTGTCCTCTTTTTAACTGAACTTCCAAAATTGGGGGCTAGTTCCTATTGGGCAAACACCACAGTCTTCTTGAAAAAAGGCCTTTGTATATATATCTAGGAGTCAGTCACCTCTTGTTTTAAAGGTTGTTGGTTTGTTTTTTGTTTGTTTGTTTGTTTTTACTTTTATAGTGGTTGTAGGAGAAAAGGACAATGTTGATGGAATTTACATCTGTTTGTTTTTTCCCTTTCTTGAGAGAGGATGAAGTGTTTGCTTTATTGTAAGATAAGGTTCTGTTTTGTTGGGCCTCAGGCATGTTTTGTCCTAGAAAGTGAGATAGTGTAAGAGGCTCCTTGGAGAAGGAGTCCTGCTAAGCCTACAGTTCAGTACAGAGGCAGTCTCTCCAGCAAGCTGTCTAGTCATCAGGTAGTATTGGTACAACTTGACTCCAAGGGACCCAGATTCTTACTACCTCAATGCATTTAGAGAAAGCAGAAAAGCTTCCCCAGATGTTGAATCGATCCATTACTGACTTGGAGAGGCATTACATGTAGTAGAAAAGAATGTTGCTGGTAGAAAGAAGATGGTACTGGAAATTCAGGTCCAGAGAATTTGGAATTTAGTCTTGAAACAAATCAGCTATACAACTTTGACCAAATCATTTTGCTTCTCTGAGCCTCAGTTTTCCCAACTAAAATTGACTTAGCTCTTTAAAGATCCCCCCAGCTCTAAAATTCCTGTTTTATTTCTGAAAGACATCTGTTTTTAATAATTCATAAGTAAAAGGTATTTGTGCCAAATATTTAATAAGAAAATCATGTAGCTTTTCTCCAGTGTTATATTGTTTTCTTTTGAATACTAGTCAAGGTTTGTTTTTTGTTTTTTGTTTTACTGGAAGAGTAATGAAAAATCAGAGCAAGTTTTTAAAGGATATCTTTAAAATGGAATAAAATGTTCACACATTCATCTTGGAAATTTTAGACATTTTATTTGGGAAGACAAGGACTTGACTCAGACCTCAAAGATCATGGCCAGATCTGTATTTCTGGGATGATGAGATGATGAGAAATGGGTTTACACTCTTGATTATTTTCCCAATGCTATGGAAAGTCTTACTATTTATCTAAATTAGTATCCCCATTGCTGCAAACCAGCCATAAATTGCAAAAGCACTTCTCTAATTTTGCAGTTTTGAGGGGAGGAGTGCAGAGGGGCTTGTAGAGGTCAGGGTCCAGAACCTTTCCTGTTCTTGTCTGGCATATTCTTGCTTTTCTATGCTTTTATCTCTCACTCCTGTAAAGTCATATGGATAGGTTATTTGTAAATGAACTCCCATGGCAGCATCCTTAAACCTTTTCCCTAAGCCAGTTCCTGATCATTTCAGGGCTTCAGCTGTACAAATGAGGTTGCCATCAGCTTTCCTTATGACTGGCTTAGAGTTCAGCTTTCCTTAATACACTAAATCTGTTACATCATCCTCTGCCTTCCAGCTTTCAAAATGTTGTTGCTGTCCTGTCTGTTCCTAATCTTTGTCCTTGGGGGTTATGCCTTGTTAAAAATAACAACACCCTTTACTGTCACTTTAATGAGCTTTCAAAAAGAATAAGGAATTAATTAATTAAGTAGCTGTAAAAAAAGGAATAGGGCTTTATGCCTGTGTTTAATCTGCCATCTTTACCAAGAATCGTGTTTCCTTCGTTTCAGTCCCATTGCATCTTTCAGTCCCTCACCAACCCTCCCTCCCTGCCTCCCTCCCCACCCCTCCTCTGTCTTTTTCTTCTTTGTCTGCTTCATTTTTTTCTTCATCCAATCTAGACTCTATGGCATAATACTTCAGACATTTCCCTCCATATCCTCACCCATTGCCCTTTTGCTGTATCTGCCCTTCTAAACTTCAGCTTTGGATTACTCTAACATCTACTTTGTCTGCTTCTACATCTCTTCTACTAAAGACTTCATGAGAGCCCTGGCTGGTGTGGCTCAGTGGATGGCATGCCAGCCTGCAAGCTCAGAGGCCACCGTTTAGATTCCCAGTCAGGGCACATGCCTGGGTTGCCGGCCAGGCCGCCAGTTGGGGGCATGCACGAGGCAACCGATCGATGTGTCTCTCGCACATCGATGTTTCTCTCCCTCTCTCTCTCTCCCTCTCTATCTCTGAAAATAAATAAATAAATAAAATCTTTAAAAAGGAATAAAGACTTCCTGAGAGATATTAGGCAATGTTGTGAATTGACACCACTATAAATTCATGGTTCCGATCTTAGCCGAGGCCTCAGACCACTCCGCTTTCTTACTCCTGTCCTGACCCACCTTCCTCTTCTCTCAGCAGCTGCTCTCAACCATCCCCACTTTCCTCTCTCAGAAAACCACCCGGCCTCCTCCTACAAGAAAACCCTAACTACGAGATACTGCTTTCCTTAGCATACTACCCTTGCCCGTGACTTTACCTGTACTCACACCCTCTGTCAGTTCCTTTTCCCTAGCCTTAGAGGAGTGAGTTTCCGTCCTCCTAATTTAGGACATATGTCTCTGACCCAGTCTCCTCTGCCTCCCCTGGAAGCTTGCTCCATCAGTGTTCTCAGCACTCTCCAGAATTTTCAACTTGGCTTTCTACTGCTTCTTTCCCTTACAGCCTGCTCACACCACTGTCCTTTTGCTTTCACCATTCCTAGCACCTCTTCAGCCAGAGTTACCCTTTTCTCCCTGGCTAAATACCTGCTCTTCTTTCAAGACTCGGCTCATATAGTGCTTCTCTGTGAAACTTTTCTGACCCTTTTCTCACTAGGCAGACTTGAGAGTTGGTTCTTCCAAGTACAAAAACAGGGATTTTTTATCCTAACTAAGCTTTCTACCTTCTTTACCCTAAATTTAGATGTCAGACTATTTGGAGCAGGGCTTCATCTGTATAGAACTCCTAGGGTTGTGTGTGAAGGAAAGAAAGAAGTTGCTTGAAAGATATAGAGGTAGTAGAAAAGTTTTAATTACACATACCCAGGTTTTTCTTTTTAATTATTGTTTTATTGGTTCACTTATATATTGAATATGTCATTATCATTAAGGCATTTGCTTTTTAAGATTTTATTTATTTCTAGATAGAGAGGGGACGGGAGGGAGAAAGAAAGAGAGGGAAAGAAACACCAATGAGAGAGAGAACCAAACATGTGCCCGACTGGGAATCAAACCAGTGACCCTTTGCACCGCAGGAGGATGCCTAACCAATTGAGCCACACTGATCGGGGGCACAGGCCTAGGTTTTGATTCCAGTCCTACCACTATCTGCCTGTATGTCCTAGAAGAGTTACTAATCTTTAAAATGAAGACAGAGATGTTATAAAGATTAGTACATGGGAAAGCACCTTGCAAAATGCCTGGCACACAAAAACTATTGAACTAATGTTGGTTCCCTTCCTTCTCCCTTCCCTTAAGTAACTAGAATCAATTAAAGTGTTGAGTTAGGGTTTACACATAGTGGTATACTGAGAACAGATGAGTGTTCAGACCAGAGGGGAGCCCTGGATTAGTCAGTTCAGCATAGGCTGAGCCGCAAAGATCACATGCTACATCCTGAATGACTCAAGTGACTCAAGAAGAAATACTAGATTGCCAAAAAATCTGTTTTTTCTGTATGGTGGTTCTAGTAGTGCTTAGTTGTCTTTAACTTCATTCAAAACAGTTTTGTTAGATTGTTTTGTGACAGCTGTCACATCAGCTTGCATTTAAAAAAATTATGAAAATTGGTGAATTTTTGTGTAGCCATTTTAATATTGAAAAAGGAAGAAGATACACAACATTTTGGCATATTATGCTTTATTATTTCAAAAAAGGTAAAAGTACAACTGAAATGTGAAAGAAAGATTTGTGCAGTGTATAGAGAAGGTACTGTGACTGATCAAACATGTTAAAAGTGGTTTGTGAAGTTTCTTGGTACTATTGACATTTTGGCCAAATAATTCTGTGTTGTAGGGCTATCTTATGCATTGGAAGGTGTTTAGCAGTGCCCCGGCCTCTACCCACTAGAAGCCAATAGCAGGAGATGGCTGACATACTCAAACTATCCAAATCAATAAAGTTATTGGTGAAAATGAAAAATGTATCTTTTATGGAAAAAAACCATGTGGACTTTTTGGCCAACCCAATAGAAAATCTGAGACCTATAACAAGTAATAGAATGAAATTAGTAACTGAAACTCTTTCAACAAAGAAAAGCCAGGCCCAGATGGCTTCTTTAATAAGTTTATCAAACATTTAAAGAAGAAATAATGATCTTTACAAAGTCTTCCAGAAACTGAAAGAGGAGGGACTACTTCCCAACTTATTCTATGAAGCCAGTATAACTCTAATGCCAAACATAGACAAAAAAAAAAGCACAAGACCAATAATCCTTCATGAATATAGGTGAAAAAATGTTCATCACAATATTAGCAAATTGAATCCAGCAACATACAAAAGAACTTTACACCATGAGTGAGATTTATCCCAGGATGCAAAGTCAGTTTAATATCTGGAAATCAGTTTATAGAATATACCATATTAATAGAATGAAAAATAAAAACATATGATTAGCCCTGGCTGGTGTGGCTCAGTAGCTTGAGTGCGGCCTGCAAACCGAGGAGTCACTGGTTTGATTCCCAGTCAGGGCACATGCCTGGGTTGCGGGCCAGGTCCCTGGTAGGTGGTACGTGAGAGGCAACCACACATTAGTGTTTCTCTCCCTCTCTTTCTCCCACCCTTCCCCTCTGTCTAAAAACAGATAAATCTTTAAAAATTAAAAAAAAATTTTAAACACACACATGATTATCTCAATAGTCACAAAAAACATTTAACACAATCTAGCACCCATTCATGATAAAAATCCTCAACAAAGAATAGAAGGGAACCTCCTCAGCCTGATAAAAGACATCTACAAAAAACTTATAGATAAAATTATACTTAATAGTGAAAGATTGAATGTTTGTCCTAAGATGAGGCTGTGGGGCTAATGCCCACCAGGTAAGTCATGCCACCTGAGAAGTCTGCCCCTGCTGAGCTCAGAATGAAGTCTTCACTCGGGCAATGGAGTACACAGACTTGGGTGCTCACATACCATTGGCTGTGGGTGCTCTCAAAGCCAGAACGCTGTCTGGTGACTGAGGGCAGGTATAGACAGGTCTGTTATGCAGACAGGCTAAGGACTCTCATGAAGATGCTTTAAAAGCCATTGATCTTTGTGGTTACACAGTAAATGCTTATCCTTGGGTCTTTTCCAGTATTTAGTTCATATATGCATTCCTTGTTTATTGCAAAAAAAATTACTAATAAGAATTATTCATAATTATTATAATTATTTTACCTATTGGTTTTGTTACTTGCCTTAAAAATTGATATCCCTGTTTTTGAGATAATAAAAACATGCTTTATTTCCCTAAAAGTTTTAAACATTACAAATTTGCCCTGGCCGGGTGGCTCAGTGAGTTGGAGCATCGTCCCATATACCAAAAGGTTGGGGGTCCAAGTACTGCTCAGGGCACATACCCAGGTTGCGGGTTTGGTCCCCAGTCGGGGCGCATATGGGAGGCATCCAGTCGATGTTTCTCACATTGATGTTTCTCTCTCTCTCTCCCCCACCCTTCCTTTCTTTCTAAAATCAAAAAACATATTTTTAAAATAAATAAATAAACATTACAAATTCTGGTTCTAAAATCTACAACTTACTCTTTCACAAATAGGGTTATACTAATGATTGCCAGAGGAGGGGTTGGAGGGCTGGATGAGAAAGTTGAAGGGGTTAAGAAGTGCAGATTGGTGGTCACAAAATAGTAACAGTCATGAGGGTATAAAGTACAGCATAGGGGATACAGTCAGTAATATTGTGATAACTATGTAGGGTGCCAGGTGGGTACTTGAGATATTGGGGGGACCACTTTTAAAGTACATGGTTGTCGCACCACTATATTGTGTACCTGAAACTAATATAGAATAATATTGAGTATAAACTGTAATTGAAAAATGAAAATAAAAATAGATCTATAAAAATAACCCCAAGAGCCCTGGCCAGTGTGGCTCAGTTGGTTGGATCTCCTAACCAAAAGGTTGCGGGTTCAATTCCTGGTCAGGACATTCATAACCAGGGCCAGTCTGGCTATGAGTGGGAGGCAAGCAAGGAGTGGGAATTTGAGAATATTCATAGAATTTTACTTCATCTTCTGTGAAAATGGAGTAATACATGCCAAGTCTTGGGGGAAAGTATGGCCTACAGGAAGCAGAGCAGTTGGAGTAGAAGCCGGAAAAAGTTAGTGATCGGATTTGTGGGTAGGAGTGTTAGAATAGAAGGTGGCCTGTCAATGATTTGGTGGCTTATCGATTTTGGTTTAATGTCTTTAGAAGCCTAAAAGCCTCATAAATTGTGAAATAGGGTTTCTATAAAGAGAAGACCTTTTCTGGGGTTGGATCAGAGCTGGTATCCACCATCTTGGTCTCCTCAGAGTAGGGTGTAGGCAGCATGGCTCTTACAGACTTTCTAATGCCTGCAACCTAACAATAGGATAGAACTCATGTTACCTGATTGTTAGCGCCTCTGTCTTTTCTTTTTTGCAGGCATCCTAGAATACGTTTCCACACAGGCCTCGTGGACGCCCATCTCTACTGCATGAAAAAATACGTCGTGGACTTCCTGATGGAAAATGAGTAAGAGAGCAAGTCAGACCCACAGTGCTTAAGTTAACTATGTGGCTAGTTAACAGTTTTAAGCCTTGGTAATGTTAGATAACAGTTTATAAAATAACACAATTTATTGTCACCTTTGTTCCAGAAATGAAATCATATTATCAGCATACTGTGATTTTTGTCTGGACCACAGAGTCCCTCACTTATATTTTTGAGACCTCTTTATAATAAATCAGAAAAATATTTTTATAAAACTAATAGTAACCTATGATTCCTGTTTCTGCACAGTTCCAGGCTGTTCTTACTTCCTTCTGCAAGGGTGAGCTTTCCAGCTCTAGTGCTGTTTGTCTCCAAGTAGATGTCTTTCCCTAGGCAGTTATTACTATAGATGGACCCTCTTAGCAAAGGGCCAGAGAAGTACCCAAGAGGAGGGAAAAAAGAAGAGCAAGAGCAAGGTCCCCTCCAATTTTGGAAAAGAAGTCCACCTTACTGAATGAACATTCATTAATGCAGAGAAACAAATTTTAGTACTTTTCTGATTTTGCTTTGAGAACAGAACTGTGGGTTTTATTAATTCCCAGAGATTGTGTCTGGCAAATCACAGGATTTGGGTTTTCAGAGGGAAAACCTCCTTTTGCTCTTGATCTCAAGAATTTTTGATAGAAAATGCAACTAGAGTCCCCAGAGGAACAGGTGGGAAAGATGAAATGAGTACGTGGGTAAGAAGAGGAGCAGTTAGGCTCCCCTGATGGCCACCCCTGAACACCAAGCACTGGAGGGCTGGAAAGCAAGCAGCATGGTGTGCCACCGCAGTGTTTCCTCAGGCCGGCTGCGGGAGGGAGGGAAACCTGAGTGTAAACGCCAGCATGCCCTTAGCCGATGGACGTGGGTGTGGGGGAGAAAGGGAATTGTTCCGCTGTGCCCCAATGGTATTTCGTGCAGCATCCTAACCCTCATCCCTACAACACCTACTAAAACCCTATAGGAAGGCCCGGGTATAGCCAATGGTAAAACAAACCATTTGGACTCCCCACTTTCCCAGGGATTGTTGTTTCTCTGTTTTCCCTCCCAGGACGCTATTCTTCTGCTCTCCTCTGGCTTACTATTCTGCTTTTCCATTCAATCAGCAGATAACTTATTAAGCATCTGTTGTGAGGCAGGCACTGTGCTAGATCAGTTGTAGGGTCGACAGTGAATACGTAGCATGGGCCCTGCCCTCGTGGAGCTTACAGCTGAGCTCCACAGTGGGTTGTAGAGACTTTGGCTTTTTAAACAGCCAGGAAACGTACTGCCGAGATGAGAGAGTGATCCAGGCCTGTTTGCCAGTCACCAGTCTGGGCCATCCCTATTCCAAAAATGAAGTTAACTCTTGGCCGTAAAAGGGTTTATTTTTTATTCCCAAGTGAATATGAAGTCCTGTGAAATAGGCTCTGTCCTTGATGTGCTGGAAGGAAATGCAATAGTGGAGATCATGGTTTGTTTGTTTTTAACTATTTGCTATGGAAAATTTCACAGAAATACAAAAGTAGAGAAGGTAGTGAACTCCATGGAACCATCACACAGCTTCAACAATTATCAATTCATGGTCAGTCTTGTTTTATATGTGCTACTACCCACCTACCCACTGTCACACCAGATTATTTTAAAGCTAGCTATTATGATAGAATTTCATCTGTAATCCTTTCCGTTGTAATTATCTGTAAATATTTCAGTATGTATCTCTAAAACATAAACAGTGTTTTTATCTTTTAAACAAAGACCTTAATACCATTACAACTCCTTAAAAAAAAACTAGCAAAGCCTCCTTAATACTACCAAGTGGGATTACAGCTTTTGATTTCTGGATACCAGGATGCTACTAGCTCCTTTGTAGCTCACTTGGCCGCCACCAAAAGCTGTCCCCACACCTAGCAAGTGTAGTGCAGTGGTATGTCCCTTGAGGACAAGCCTGAATTGGTGATTCTGTGGCTTCTAGCCAGGAGCTTTGCCAAACAAGACTTCCTCAGAACTGTTGTAATAGAGAATAATACACAGCCTCAGCTCAGACTGCCTCCCCATCTCGAGATCTGTTGAAGTGAACCTTATCTCTTTCTTTCCGCATTTACCCTGCTCAGAGTTGTTGGGAGGAAAGGCATTATTCCCAACATTTCAATATATGGAAATTGAGAAATTTTAATATGTTAAGAAAAAGTAAGGACACAGCAGGACAAATTTGAATAGTACTCGAGGGAGATTCTTTATTCCTGGCTGGAATAGTGGAGGTCTTGTCCAAAGCTGTGGGAGATGGGATTGAAGAGGTCGGAGGGAGCAGCATGTAGAAGGCCTTGGAAGCTGAGCAGGGATACAGCTCTTTAAACAACATAGTCCCATATGGAGTGAGCAATGATATTACTTGGCGGGGGACACAGATGATTGTGGGTGGGAAAGAGACTCCTTCAAGGTAAACTTGAGTTATTTATAATAATCTGGTTATGGAATGATGACTTATCTTTAGGCATGGAAAGGAACAATAAATCTACGAGTTGCAACCTCAAGAAAAGACGGCCATAACAATCCTTTGTTACTTTTCACGTATGAAAGTTAACATATTCTGCCCTGTGCCTTTTTTAGTTGTTTACACGTTAATTCTTCCACCAAAATTCTTTGAAATTAGATACCTATCTGGACTGGTAAGGCATTCAATAGACAGGAATGAGCAAAAGTAGATTTACAGTTGTGTGTGAAACACAGTTTATTCTTGTGTTATTATTTATTAATTATTGTATTGTTTTCCAAACGAACAACTGTAAGCCTACATTTGCCCACCCTGTATGTTGGTGAATGGAAGGAAAGGAGATGTAGTGACCGTTTTTCAAGGGTAGCAGTAATTTCAGCAGGAAGTAATGAAAAAAAATGAGGATTTCTACAGCTGACTAAGTAAAAAAAGAGTATTCTCTCTACTCTGTGCTATGTATTCCAGTTACTTTTCAGAAAAGATTTTACCAGTTTATCCTCTGGTAAAATTCCTTTTAAATGAGAGAAACTATCTCAAAACACTCTTATTAGTAATGAGAATTATTTTAAATCTGCTGATTGGATAGGGGGTTAGAAATTACAGCTTGTTTTAACTTTTATTTCTTAAAAAATATTTGTATATTGGGGGCAAAAAAATATTTTTATATTTTTGAACACATATCTATTTAGGATATTAACCTTTTGTCCTATTTATGGCAGTTATTTTGTCTTTCAGTTTGGCGGAGTTGTGTGTTTGCTGCTAGTGGTCGTGTCTGTCGTTCTCCTTTGTGATTTCTTTTTTCTTAGGAGCTTCCAATGTCATGAGGCAGGTGTTTGGGGAAGGCTGTGTATAGGGGCGAAGGGAGAAAGTGAGTGGCCCAGGCCAGGGGCATTGAGTGGGTCCTGCTGCTGGTCTTCAACCCCAAGGTCAGGGTGTTCACAGTGGTTCACAGTGGCCTGTCCCCCACTTCTTAGCACAGCTTTGAGTTGGCTCTGCTTTGAGCAGGAAACAGGAAGAGTAATTTTGGCCTCCATTGTGCTGCTGAGCCAGTGGCACTATGGGACTTGACTTGATGCTGAGTGCCAGCAGAGGGAGGTGGGAACTGGCGGGACTGCTTCGTGTCCTCTCCTCACACCACTGCCTGCACTGCCTGACCTCCTTAAAGGGCGCTGCCTAAAGGGGCTGGGTGCCAGGGCTGGCTGGCTTGCCTCTTGCAGTGACAGTTCTGTTTGGCTCATGATATAAATATCATACCTCTGAAATCCCCCAGCCGGCCTGCTTTGTCATTTCTTCAAAGGAAACTGACTTGTTTTCCACCAGAGGGGGCCAAGGAACATTTGCTACAAACACTGGTTTGGTGCATTAAAAAGAGAGAAAATGAGCTAAGAGTAAATATTTCATTCTTTGTATTCATATGGAAATTTTTAATCTCCATCAAATGATCAGAAGAAAAATCACATTGAAATTCAATACAAGAGCTTCCAGCTTACACAGAATTTTTCAAAGGTGTTTGACTTGATCCTTTAAAAAAATGACAAAAACCATGAACTGTGTAGCTCCAGGGTTCATAATTTTGCTTACCCTCCTCAGCCTCTGCCTCTGTCTTGCCTTCCTACCTACACTCCATCTGTGTGATCCCCTGTCAGCCTGCAGAGCTTCTGTGAATCGGGGAGTATGATTAGCAGTCAGGTTTATAGGGCTGTTTTTAGAATCTTGTTACTGGTCTCCCTGACTTCAGTCTCCTTATTCCAGGCCTACTTCCACTGCTACCAGAATTATCTTACTAAGAAATAAAACTGATCTGGTCATTTTCCTGCTTAAAAACTACTATAAAAGGCTTCCATGCTCTGGCTCCTTACTACTTGATCGGCCTCACCCCTTCTACCTTTCTCCTTAAATTCATAGTCAGGCTACTGTCCATCGTATTATGAATTATTTGAAGTCAGAAACTATATTTGCAAGGCCTAGAGCAGTTACTGGCATATTAATAGATGCTTGTTAAATGCTAAATAAGCTAATTAGTGATTTAAAATTCTAAGAAGGTCAAGTGTGAGAGAGAAAATTAAAAATTGTGTGCTAGTCTCTCACCCCTCTGTGCTTTCATTTCCTTTCCTCAGTATAAATCAAAAGCATATTCACTGTACTGAGGATCAGGCCTCTTCTTCGCCATTACAGATTCCTAGTCATTTAAACCCCAAATCCTGTCCCAGTACCCATCAGGGAGCACTATGCTTCGTGAGACCCAAAAAGGCCAGATGAAGAACAGCTCTAAAGCTTTTGGCCAAAGTTACTCCCTGCTTGTAATGTAATGTAAAAGTAGTGCTGCAATTTTTTTGCCTCTGGAAGCTCTATACACATTGATTGCTGATCTTATTTTCTGTAAGTACTGTCCTAACCAGCCATTTTCAACTTGTGTGCCACGAGAAGCACACTGGTGTGCCACAAGAATTTTTAAAACATGCAATACCTGACTGGGCCACTGACCTCTTTTCCCTTAAATTGTCAAATTTAACAATGACAACAGCCAACACCACAATAGCTGTCCAGGGTGAATAAACCAAAGTTATGCCTATTCTTTGTCAGGTCAGCAAAAAATGTTCTGGTGTGCTGCAGAATTGTAATAGTTTATAGATGCCGTGAGATGAGAAAGGTTGAAAATTGCTGTCCTAGGCTAATCTGATTACATAAAAGTAAATTGAATTTAACTTTGTTCTAGAAATTCTTTGATAGTCTTGGTAAATAAGTACAGCTGTTGTAATATGAGGGAGCCCACTCTTAAGTAGATGGAAAGATGAAATCTGCATGGAAGTACTTAGTCATTAAAATGGATTTTAAGTTTACAGAATTTGAATCAAACGAGGAGAGTAGTTTCATAGGAGCTAAGAAAAAGTGAGGGACAGGAAACTTAAGAATGGCCTAAAATTGCAGAATTCGATAATTTACATAAAGAACAAAAGAATCTCCCATAGTCGCTCCACTGTGAGGAAGTATAGAGCAGAAATCTTGTCTACAGTCTTTGAACAACACAGCTGTTGTTACTAGGAAAAAAATCATCGCCAAACAGATTAAAGGAGAACAAATATGAGCTCCTTAGATGCAAAAAAATTTTTTAATAAAATTCAGTATCTATTTATTGATGAAAGCTCATAATAAATTAGGAATAAAAGACAACTTTCTTAATCTGATAAAGGGAATATACGATAAGGCCTATAACATGTGCCAACTATTAGCTATAAAGCATGAAGACCAATATCTACAAAGAACACAATCAGTAAAACGGTAGCTTTGATGATGAAAAAAATAACTATAATAATCATTGTCTAAAAGATAAAATATTAGAATAATTCTTTTTGAAATGGAGAACAAATAAAGATGACTGCTATCTATGCTTCTGTTCAGCATTATATTGGAATTCTTAGCCAATATGGTAAAACAGGGAAAATAAAATACATAGAGATTAGAAAGGAAGGAAGAGCCCTGGCTGGTGTGACTCAGTGGATTTGAGTGCCAGCCTGTAAACCAAGGGTTTGCCAGTTCAATTCCCTGTCAAGGCACATGCTTGGATTTTGGGCCAGGTCCCTGGTGGGGGGTGCATGAGAGGCAACCACACATTGATGTTTCTCTCCCCCTCTTTCTCCCTCCCTTCCCCTCTGTCCAAAAATATATAAATAAAATGCTTTTTAAAAGAAAGAACATTGTTGTTTTCATAGTTGGCATGATTGTCAGAATCTACAGATAAATTATTAGAATTAATAAGATTTTTTAGCACAGCAATTGTCTATAAAATCAAAATAGAGAATAAGCTGAATTTCTATAAACCAACAATAATAAGAAGAAAATAATTATTTAAAGATACTATTTTTTTTGGTATATTTTCTTTCCATCTTTTTTTTTTTAAAATATATTTTATTGATTATGCTATTACAGTTGTCCCATCTAACCTCCCCTCACCTCTACCTTGCACCCCACTTCCCCCCCACCCATCCCCTCTTTAGTTCATGTCCATGGGTCATATATATGAGTTCTTTGACTTCTACATTGCCTATACTATTCTTAACCTCCCCCTGTCTATCTTCTACCTACCATTTATGCTTCTTGTTCCCTGTACCTTTTCCCCCTCTCCCCCCACCCACTCCCCTGATGATAACCCTCCATGTGATCTCCATTTCTGTGATTCTGTTCCTGTTCTAGTTGTTTACTTTGTTTTGGTTTTGGTTCAGTTATTAATAACTGTGTTCATTGTCATTTTACTGTTCATATTTTTTATCTTCTTTTTCTTAGATAAGTCCTTGGTTGTTGGACTTCCATACAGCTCGATTTTCTGTCAGTTCTGGTTTTTTGTTTTAAAATTTGTTGTTGTCCTTCTTTTGGTTGTGCGAGGAAGCAACATGTATCTACCTATGCCTCCATCTTGGCCGGAACCCTAAAGATACCATTTATAATACCAACAAAAAATATACAGTACCGCCCTGACCAGCGTGGGTCAGTTGGTTGAGTGTCATTCAGTAAAGTGAAAGGTCACCAGTTTGATTCCCAGTCTGGGGCAAGAGGATGTTTCTATTACACATCGATGTCTCTCTCCTTCTCTTTCTCCCTCCCTTCCCCTGTCTCTAAAAATAAATAATAAATAAAATCTTTAAGTATATACGTGTGTGTGTGTGTGTGTGTGTATACACACACACACACATGTATATACACACAATACTTAGGGCTAAGCTAACAAGATAAGCAAGGCCTTTATGGAGAAAGTTTTTTAGACAACTTTTTTCAGAAGATCAGAGCATTCTGTCTTCTCATGGGTTATTGCCAGTTAAGAGTCAAGGCACCACATTAACACACACACACGCATGCACACACATGCCATGTGGATGGGACTCTGTGAAAGACTTTTCTGCATAGATCATGGGAAGGGAGTCCCAGATTCAGTACACTGCCTTCCTTCCTGCAGCCTCACACTGCTGGAGAATTTAGATCCACTGCTTCTCCAGAACTGCCTCCTTTGATCTCTAGCAGTCCCCAGGTGGCATGACAGGAAGGAATTTGGCTTTCCCTCGGAGGCCAGAGTTTCAGAGCCCACTAGGACCGGACAGTCAGATTTCTCATATGTGACCATTCTTTCTTCCTAGGTCAATCACTTCCATACGGAGCGAACTGATTCCATACCTAGTAAGAAAACAGTTTTCCTCAGCTCCCTCACACCATGGACAAGAAGAAAAAGAGGAGGATCTAAAGAAAAAGGAGCTAAAGTCCTTAGGTTAGTGCTTGGGCTGGTACAATAAGGTTGGGGTAGCCGCACCTTTGGAATGAGTGGCTGGGCAGCTTAGCCCAGCCCAAGATGCCTGTCTCAAGGCAACAGAGTTTTGTCTAGCCACCCGACAGGACGGGTTCACTGATGCCATGGCCTGAGCCCTGGGTAAGCTTGCTCAAGCAGATCCTGTCACGGTGCTCTTTGGAGGCAGGCTAATCATGCCTCAGGCTCATTCTCTGGTTCATCGCCTGGTTTGACTGTTTCCTCACTGGACCGTTTTAACTTTAAGCTCTGCCCACCACTTCTCAGTTCCTCTGTTTTCTAGGCTCTGGGCAGCCCCACTCCTGACCAAATTCAGCCTCTTCTGTCCAGGGAAGAAAGGTGTACAACCAGAGGTCTCCCTTCCGGGTGCAGGGGCGGGGTCTGTCTTATTTGCTCTCATATCCCTACCTAAAAATACACATTTATGAAATAACTATAAGCGCTGTGATCTGAAGGAAGTTATCCATCTTTTTTTTTTTTTCAAAACAGTACAGTACATTGTATTTGACCTTAGACAACATACTCCCCAGTTTGTCTCAGTTGTGATATGTAGGTAGATTTAGGTTGCGTTTTGGTGTACTCAGTCTCCTGAAGCCCAGTGTTCTCATCATGAAATGAAAGCTCTCAAATGATCATTATAGGAGTGGGAAAACTAGAGCCCAGCTCTTCTTTGCTCTTTCTGTCCCAGCACAACTACCAGATATGGCAATGGCGGCTAGCCCCACAGTATGGTGGATCGCTAAAACCTGGGCACTTGCTTGTGTTACTTCATGATTTACAAGAGTCACCTATTTTGTTTTCCCTGGTAGTGTTTGGTTATTGGTCACACTTGCTTTAGGACCCTTTTTAAGCATTTTTTTTAAAGATTTAATTTTTTTATTTTTAGAGAGAGAGGAAGGGAAGGAGAAAGGGAGAGAAACATCAGTGTGTGGTTACCTCTTACCTACCCCTGCAGACGACCTGGCCCACATCCCAGGCATGTGTCCTGACTGGGGATCGAACCGACGACCTCTTGGTTCGCAGGCCTGCACTCAGTCCACTGGGCTATACCAGCCGGGACTTTAAGCATTTTTGTATCATATAATATTTCAAAAGTACAAGGAAGCACATTGCCTCTTTTAATTTTACTTAGTCTTTCAGGTTTTAGTGGGATTTCCTCAGGGTCCATGCTGCACTGGTGCATTCCAGCAGGAGAGGTGTAAGCTGTACCCTCTTTCAAAACTTACTGAGTCAGCCCTGGCTGGTGTGGCTCAGTGGATTGAGCGTGGGCCTGGGAACCAAAAGGGTCTCTGGTTCAATTCCCAGTCAGGGCACACGCTTGGGTTGCAGGCCAGGTCCCCAGTAGGGGGTGCACAAGAGGCAACCGCACATTGAGTTTATTGCCCTCTTTCTCCCTCTCTTCCCCTTGCTGTAAAAATGAATAGATAAATACATAAATAAGTAAATGAAAACTTACTGAGTCTGTATCCCCTCTGTCATCTCTCTCGTTCACTTGCTCGGTTTGGATGTTTGTTCTGAAGACATTTACAGTTTTATAAAAGAGGACAGCACACTGACCTTTGCTCCCTATGATGGCTGTTGGAATGCCTGTCGAGGAGACAGGCGGGAAGACTTGTCCAGATCACAGTTGCGCTGCTATGTCCACATCATGAAAGAGGGGCTCTGCCTTCGATTGAGCACCCTAGGACTCTACATAGAAGCAAACAGACAGGTGAGAGGATGGGCTTAGAAGAGAAATCATGGAAGCTTCTTCCCTAGAAACAGACTGAGTCTTTTCTTTTTTTAAATCCTCACCCAAGGATATGTTTATTGATTTTAGAGAGAGAAGAAGGGAGAGAGAGAGAGAGAGAAAGAAACATCGATGTGAGAAGATCAAACTCTCAACCTAGGCATGTGCCCTGACCAGGAATCAAACCTACAACCTTTTGACGTTTGGGACGGTGCTCCAACCAACTGAGCCACCCGGCCAGGGCCAGACTAAATCTCTTGTCTTATTTCTTCTTTAGGTAGACAGTGACTTGGTCAGAATCCCTTTCATTCCTAAGGTTGAGAAAGATCTGAAATGTCAGGAGAGACCCCTGGGGTACCCAGGTACAGCAAAGTGGAAGCAGAGGGCCTGGTCCACAGAGGCAGAGCCTCTGTGACTCCAGGGAATGGCTGAGATCTCCAGGAAGGCTACTCCGTGGCCTCTGGGTCCAGTATCTTTCCCATATTCTGCTCAGCACGGGGATCTCTACAGTCCTTCATAAACAAACATTTAAATACTGCATTTTCATTGCCGTGGTAAGGTAAACACAGGCACACAGGGGAGGCTTTGCTAAGAAGATGAAGGAACAGAGTACAGAGTAGCCAAGTGGCAAAGCCTCAAGAAAGAAATGTCTAAGAGAAAACTGTCTGGAAACAGCCTTAGAGGGTAAGGAGTCTTCTTGCTAACCCCTTTTTCTAACCCTGAGGTTTGCGGGACACAGAAAATGAGTAGCTTCTGTGAAGGGGAAGCAGCACTGTGAAAGACAAGCCAGGTTTTCGTTTAGTGAAAGGATGCAGCGGTACCGCGGAGGGGCCGGGGGGGGGGGGGGGGGGGGGGGGGGGGGGGGGGGGGGGGGGGGGGGGGGGGGGGGGGGGGGGGGGGGGGGGGGGGGGGGGGGGGGGGAGCTCTTTATTGTGTAGCAGGCACAGGAGGAAGGCTTTAGGAGAGAGGGACGATGAGACCGTGGAAGGAAAGCGCAGAGCAGTAAAGGGCTGAAATGAAAAGAGGAAAAGATAGATGAGCGGCATTCGAGGACAACAGGGACGAGCTGATGCAGAGATTAGCTGTGGACACGGTTCCTGGTAGAAGCTTGTGGAAACTGTCCATGCAGGTGCAAGCTGGCAGTGGGATGGAGAGGTGAGGTGGAGTGATGAAAGATGTTGGAAACTGGGCTTAGAGATGAGTCCCTGAAGAAACCTAGCTCAGGAATCTTCAGGACCCACACCACACGGTGGGTGTAGCCCCAGACCCCAAGCTGGCCTCAGCCTGGGCAGGTTATAGAACCAAGGGAATCCAGGCCAGAGAGTTTGTGAAAAATCACAGCTAGTCCCATGTTCGCTCAGGGCAGTCCTGGATAGAGTTAGCCCCAATTTGGGGTCAGAGCTGTGGGAAAGCTTCCTTCACTTGACTTTGTGTTCTCTTTCTTCAATCCTAGAGCCTGTCAGACTGGTCAAACACAGGTCCATGGACAGCCCGAGGCTAGAAAAGCATCCTCTGCAGTGCCAGCACGGTCTGGCCTTGGTTGCAGTGTGTAATAGAGGAGAGCACGGGGACAGGGGTCAGGGTCGGGGTAGCATTTGTATTGCCAGTGCAGCCAGCCCCAGCAAGGCCACCCTCGGCCATTGTGGCCACCACACACAGTAGGATATCATATCATTCTGCCTGTGCTGGAGAATCACAGGCAGGCACACTGCCTGTGCCTTCTTAAAGGGTCCAGAGTGGAAACTCTCCATACCCCTAACCCTGTCAGTTTCCTCATACTGGAGAGAGAATGGTGGGAACGTTCCCTTCAGCACTTTCTTTTGGCTGGTGAAGGACATGGACGCTTTCTCCAAGTCTGTCCCCATTATGGAATTTCTCTAACATTGCTCTCATTCCCGCCTCATGCAGGGCCACAATGGTCCAGGAGGTGAGCAGGAACCTCGGGTGACTATGGTTAAGACTCAGGACGCTCTTTGCCCTCATTAGGCCCCCTTTCCCATCTCCCCACCTCCCAGCTGAGGGACATGGCGTTACTTTCAGGGAGGATTCTCTTAGCTAGGAAACTGAGGGTAAGACCATCTAGAAGCTGCTTCATAACTAATCCTTGTCCTAGGGGAAGTGCAGCAGCCTCCTGCTCTGCCTCATCCAGACAGGAAGCTGTGGCTGGACAATCCCACATCTCTGACTGGCATTGGGTTCTACCTAAGGTGCTTCCAAGTGTTTTCTGGTCTTTCTTTAATGACCAAACCTCTTTCCTCAAGGTGCCCAAATTGCTACCTATTCTCTGTCCAGAAGAATCGCTGGTCCACTCATCAGCCCAGATCATCAACAAACACTTGGTAAGTACCAGCACAGGAAGGGCAGGTATAAGACAACCTCTGGCTGCGCTGAGGCGTATCCTTGTGAAACTGGATTGGGCTCACAAACCCAGAACCTCAGTAGCCCCGGGGAAATCCCAACTGGGTTCTGGTTATAAAATTTCATTTTATAGCCCAGGCACTCTAGGATCTGCCTGGACAGGTGCTGACCCCACTACACAAGCCCTCTAAGGAAGGTCCATTATAGTCCTTGAACTCCAATGCAGGAGTTTACATCTCTCTCTCTTCTTACCCTGGCTTGAGCATGCTCTGCCAGAAAGCATATCTGTATACTGAAGTGCACGCGTGTGTACGTTTGAGTTGATCCAGAGGTCTTATGTGACCATGTGGCCCTGAGAAATACGGATGATGGTCCCTGTTCCTGAAGTGTTTCTGGGAAAACATCCCATTAGACCCCAGCTCAAGGGATCTGGGGGGCTAGTTTGCAGTTGGCTGAGATGAATGGACAGGGTTTTACATTTGCCTTTTGCAGGTTGGAGTTGACTGCCTTATCGGGCCGGACACACGGGTTGGAGAGAAGTCACCCATTAAGCACTCAGTTATTGGTTCATCCTGTGTCATCAGAGACAGAGTGACTATCACCAACTGCCTTCTTATGAACTCAGTCACTGTGGAGGAAGGGTATGTTTCCTCTTGTACCCACTTGAGGCAAGGCCCCTGGTATCCCTTAGAGGCTTTGGGGACCAGTACAGCCTGGGAAAGGGCTCAGATTGGGAAAGGGAAAAAAGGGGAAAAGATGAAGGTAGGAATAGTTCCTAGGCCCTTCGAGGTCTTAGTTTTGGTTCCATAATGAAATGGTCTCCAAAAGCATTTCCAGTGGCTTCTCACACTTATGACCGCTGTGGTCCTGGAAGAAACTGCCCTCTCTTGCTTTGATATCCTACCTGAAGGGATGGCACAGTGGTGAGCCACTGGCAATGCTGGAATGACACTGTACCAATATCTAAGGGTCACCATCCCTTATCTCATTATCCAGAGCAGCCCTGAAGAAGGCAGAAGCCTAAGAGGAGTAGAATTATAAGCCACACACTGTTTTGAGGAAGAGCTTCTCTGTTACAAGTTATGGAGAATATTCCCCCATTTTGAGATCCCATAGTGTCCTCAACCTTGTTTATGAATAGCCTGCACTTGGAGTAAGAAAACCTGAGTGATGTTTAAGAGGATTCTTCCTTTGTATGGACCTCAGATACTTCCTTGTGTAAAAAGCAAGCTTAGGTGTTGGAAGGATATTACCAAATCAATGGTTTTTAGAATTTTTCTTAAATCTTATGTAGAAACTCAATACTTAAAACTGCTAAAACCACAGTGCTTTGGAATACAGTGGCGGAGAACTTACCCTTCCTGTAGCATGTGAAGCAGATCTATAAAACAAATTTGGAAAACCACTGGGCTGGATCGGCCGAGACTGATTGTAGCTCAGACGTCTGTTGCTCTCTCAGTCCGGGACTGATGGGAGGAGCACAAGGGAAGACAGCAAGGCCGGTGACAGTTGGACGGCCTCCCTCAGCTGCCGGTGTGAGGGTGGCAGAAGCAGCTTAGAAGAAACAGAGGCTCTGCAGGGAGGGAAAGACACTTTCAAGTAACTTGTCATTTCAAAGAACAGAAAAAGAACTCTAAGAAATTAAAAGTGTGGTAACATTTTTTATTTTAGAAACATCTCCCCATTTCAGTAGCTCAGAAAGATTTCACCTTTGCCAACTACCTTACCAGAAGTAATCTGTCCCAGCACTGTCTGTCACATCGATCTATTTTCTTTCCTTTGTGGCATTTTTACTGTCTGGCCTTATCTTGTTTACCTGTCTCTCACAAGTAAAATGTTAGTTGGAGATGGAAGTACCTTACCTTCCTGTTTCACAGTTACATCCTGAAGACCAGTGGGAACTCAATATATACCTATTTGTCACATAAAAGAATTGTAACAATTCCTAATGACTGCAATATACAATTCAAAGAAGAAAGAATACACAGGAAACAAGGCTGTAAAGATGGACAAGGACCAAATCATAGACTATCCCCTAAGGACTTTAATAGGTAATGGTAATTTAAGAGTTAAAAGCAAAGAAATAACATGATTAGATCCAGATTTTATGAAGATCATTTTGGCTGCAGGGTGGAGGAGGGTCTGAAGAGGGTGCACATGGAGGCAGGAAGACCACTGAAGTAATCCTGGGTAAAAGAAAAACAGAGGGTGAGGGGGGTCCAAGATGACAGCAGCGTATACAACGACCAACTGGAATAACCACTAAATAGACTAGCTAATAGAAATCTTGTAACCAGGGATTTACAGAAGAAGCCACATCAGGTAGGAAGGGCAGAGAGAAGGGCTGGCCTACACCCACCGGTGACAACTGAGAATCCACAGAGCTATCTCAGCTGCAAACCACCCTCCTTCCCCCAACCAGGGAGCATGGGGTCTCAACCCCAAGCAGAGCTCCCAGTCCAGAGTTCCAGAGCTGGGAAGAGGAGCCCACATAACATTTGGCTACAAAAATCAGTGGAGATTCAGTCCACCAGAGAGAGTGCAGATTTGGGAACAGTTGGCATAGAGGTGGTAACTGAAGGCACAGGAGTAGGTAAGATCATAAGGGATAGTGTGCGGCATTACAAGAAAAGAAACTAAGACAAAATCTTAGAGAACATCAGCAGTGGATCTAAGGAGACAGAATAAGCAAGGAAGGGATATAAAGGGTAAGGAAGAGGGTAGTTGGTAGGTAGGTAAAGCCCAGATTTCTGGTTGGGGAAACAGGGTGGATAGTGGAGTACTCGAGGAGGGGTGAGGGAGGAGCAGATTTGCGGAAGTACAAGGCCTGGGTAGGGCACGTGAGGTTGGACACACCTCCTCCAGGGGTAGCGAGAGTGCTTCAGAAGAGTGCACACCAGAGTCGAACAGTGGTTACCTCGGATGGGAGAAGGGGGGAGTGGTACCAAAGAAAGATGCTCAGCAGGTCGTAGTGTTTGTTTCTTGAGCTGTGTGGTGGGTACACTGGTGTTCTTTATATGCTCTAGACCTTTCTATGCCTGAAATATTTTATTAACAACAATATATGGTACTTCATCTAGAGCAGCAATTTTCAACCAGTGTGCTGCAGGAATTTTTAAAACATGCGATACCTGACTATTTAGTCAGGGACACTGACTTCTTTTCCCTTAGACTGGCAAATAAAAAAAATGACAGCCAAACACAAGAATAGCAGTCTGATGTGAATGCCCTGTCTTGAACCATAAATACATAGGTCATACAATAGCATCTTATTGGTCCTGTTACATAAGATTGCATCTGATTGGTTAATTCTTGGTACCAGAAATCCTTATATACAAATATAGGCACCTGATTTTTTATAAAAGTCACTTGGGAACAAAAAGGGTAGGCGGTTACTTTTTTTTTTTTGGTAAATCAGTCAAAATTATGCCCTTTTTTTTGTCACATTGACAAAAAATATATTTTTTGATGTGTCACTGAATTCTAGTAATTAATTTATGTGTGCCATGGGATGAAAAAGGCTGAAAATCGCTGGGTTAAGGTTAAGAGGCCTTGGCATCTGGAAGGATATGGATGACTCAGCCATAATCTTTGGGCTGAAGTAGTGAGTCAGATCTTTAGTCACATGCTTAGAAAAGGTTATGAGTGAGTTTAGAAAGCCTGCCGGCTTACCCTCAGAGGAGAACCGGCCTGCCCTCAGTTACCGAGAAGCTGCATGGCTCTTCCCCAAATATTGCCGAGTCAGCACCTGAGGCCGAAGCCCATGACACAGTGGAGTGTCACCGCTGTGTAGGCTTGGGCACGTTTCTTAACCTCTGTGAACCTCAGTTTTCTCTAAAAATTAGAGTAAATACCACCATCCCTACGTATTTGCTAAAGAGATTAGTTACATATGAACATAAAGGGTTTTGTGCAGTGAAGAAGTGTTAGACATTAGATTTACGTGAGCTCCCTTCCCTCCTGGAGGATACTGAAGAGAGTCCTGACTGGAGCCAGAAGAGGAACAGGAATCTGGAGGCACTCTTGCTTCCCAAGTCAGGGCTTCTTCTTGTGGGCCCAACATGTGGCCTGGTGTGCCTGGCCACGCAGTGACCTTCCTGAAGACCTCTGTGCTTTCTCCTGGCCTCCTCTCCCCTTACGCACAAGGGTTTCCAGGGTAATTCACCAAGACCTACAGCTTTGCTTAAAAGTTAAGCCCACTGAGGAGAAACGAGGACCAAAGCCTCATTAATCTTAGCCGCCTCTGAGCAGCTTCTTCAAGAACACAGTCAGGCATTATAATGTACAGCAGACTCCTTAGTACCAAGTTGAGAGTTAAAACTAGAGGCAAAAACCGTAGTCCTGGCACTACGGCCAGTTCTTCCCTTGAGTTACAATGCACAGGAAGCAACCTCCCCTCCTGCTTTAAGTGTGAGCAGAAAAGGCATTGCTGCACACGGGCAGCCCGCAGACTTGTTTGACAGAGTGGTGTCTGTCCTTCCCCTCTCGTGTGAGCACACACAAACGCTTTCAGTAAAATCCTCATCTTGGAGTTTCCTTCTGGACAGAGGAGAAGATGTATTGACTTGAAGTTTTTGCCAAGTGCCTCAGCTTTGCTAATGGAGGTGACTTGTGACTGCAGCAGTGGTTATGGGAAACAGTTGAAGAAACAGGTGGTAGAAAAGAGCTTCCTTCTCACTAAGCATGTTGTCAGGTGTTCGTATCACAGCCTTTCCACGGCCCTCAGGAGAGCCCCCAGCTTTCCCATCAGTCAATCCCCTTTTCCCTATCACATCTGCAGACTGTACAGCAGCCGTGTGTGTGTCTTAGAGGGCACTACACACAAAATAGGTAAGAAAAGCAACACGGGCGGTTCTGAAGACCTCAATCCGACCTGCTAAACGCGAGGAGAACCAGGCTATCCATTGCTGTGGGGCTCTGACCTCAGTTGTCCCAGCCTCCTTCCAGAAATACACCCCACATTCCAAAATAGCCAATTAGTAGTCTCTAATTATGGCCGCTTGAGTTTCTGTTGGCTGTTCTTTGTCTGCTGACCATGTTTATATCTTACCTAGCTCCAGAGCGTACTTTCATGGGCCCTTAAAACTACTGAGCAGGAAGCATCCCTGTATTTCCCCTTGGAAAAAGAAAGGAGACTTTTCAGTGCTAGACTGGTAGCCAGTTGCAAGCCTGCCCTGTCTCAGGAGACTGTGTATCTGAAGTTTCCTATACTTACTACTCTGTTGGGGAGAATTCCCCCCAGGGAGCAGGAACCACTCTAACTTCTGACTGGACTGCTTTGCCTAAGGCAGAGGGCAGGTTGGAAAGCTGTGGAAGGTCCCTTAATGTCCACCTAGTGAGTTTATCCTGTGTTTGAGCCAAAAAACAAATGCTGTCTCTGCCCATCTCTAGCCCATACAACAGAGATGCTGTGGCTTTGGCCTTTTACTGCTTTCCAGCAGGGAAGGATAGACGTAAAAGATTCTGGAATGCCATAAAGTGCTAGTTTTTTGTTGTTGTTTTGTTTTGGCATTTTACTAACATTTTGGCATTTGGGAGAATCTTTTTTAATAGGCTGTGCATCAATAGTTTCAGCCCTTGGAATGTCCCTTCTCCATCCCCAAGCCTCCTAGGTTGCCTGAGGATTTTTTCTTAGTTGGTGTTTTGTTTTTTTCATTCTTGGGGGGGAAAAATTATTATTTATTTTTTACATAGAGAGAAAGGGAAGGAGAAAGAGAGGAAGAGAAACATCAGTGTGAGAGAAAAATGTTGATGGGCTGCTTCTTGTACGTGTCCTGACTGGGGACTGAACCCACAACCCAGGCATGTGCCCTGACTGGGACTCAAACTGGCAACCTTTCGCTTTGTGGGACAACACCCAGCCAGCTGAGCCACGCTGGTCAGGGCTGTTGTGTGTGTTTTGATTTGTTTAAATGGATGCTCACACCCTTCTTACTCACCTCCTTCTTCCCTCCGTCTGCCCCTGATTAGGACACTGAATATCATCTTGTTAAGGCAGAGCTCTTTCCAGAGCCATCTCAGTTCTGCAAAGCAACTGGGCAGTTCCAGGCTTCTTCCAGTCTTCTCTCTCCTTATTTATTTGTATGGCATTTTGGTTAAATTTATGGATTCTGGAGGCAGGCTGACCTAGAGTTGAATCTGCTACTTGGCAGTTATGTGGTTTTGGGTAAATGGTTTAAATTCTGTTGCCTTATCTACAAAATATGGTTATTTTTATTACATCAGAGGTAAAATTGATACTCCCACAATCATCTAGGAAGCTTTTTTTTAAAGATTTTATTTATTTTTAGAGCAAGGGGAAGGGAGGGAGGGAGGGAGGGAGGGAGGGAGGGAGGGAGGGAGGGAAACATCAATATGTGGTTGCCTCCTGTGGTGCCCCTACTGGGGACTTGTCCTACAACCCAGGCATATGCCCTGACTGGGAATCAAACCCACGACTCTTTGGTTTGCAGGCCGTTGCTCAGTCCACTGAGCCACACCAGCCAGGTAGGAAGCTATTTCTTCCTAATTAAATACATAAAGCCCTTCATCCTAGACCTACCAAAAAGCTTGATAGGGGCCAGCCTATCGAGAGTGTTTTGTTTGCTATTTTTAACATCCAGGTGATTTTTCTGATGAAATGGCTAGATTTGTAAGTTACTCTTGTAATGTACATAGAGTATTTAGCATGGTATCTGGCACAGAGTAGGTATGCAATAAGTGCTAGTGAAGATTTTCAAAATCTTCTCTCTTTCCTCTCACCCACCAGACTTCAAGAGCCAGGAAGATGCTCCTTGAACATGTTTAAATGTTAAGAGGCAGCAGTACTACTCTTGGGAGTGTGGCTTTAGGGTCTGGAGTAGTCTTTTACGGGGCATGCAGATGGTTTGAAAAGCAACCTTTTTTTTCTAAATGAATATGGTTTTAACCACAGTCCACTGTGAGAGCTGCAGGGCACCCATTATTTCCACAGCTGACCTCCTAGGAAGATTCATGGGGCCTGAGCTATCAGTGAAATTTGGTATATATTCCCAGGTGAGGGGCAGGAGGGACAGGTCAGCCCGGGGACCAGCACTAGCTTCCTCCCCCAACCAAAGGAGGAAAGAGCAGATGGAGTTTAGATCTGGGGTGCCTAAAGATCTGAAATCAGAGTGTCTGCTTTTTTAAGGCTTTTGGGAGGAAGATCACTGAGCATGTCCATGCTCTGGACTTCCCTAAAGCCAGGCCCTCCCTTGGCCCAGCTGAGCCCTTCTGTCTTCTAGTGATACTTCAGGCATGTAGCCATTAACTGAACTGGCCAGGTGTTCCTAGCCTGTGAAGGAGTCAGAACCCCCAGCCCACAGTGGTGAGCATGGTGATGAGAGCCTGGAGCACTCCCTAACTTAGCTACTGTGTTACAGATGCAACATCCAGGGCAGCGTCATCTGCAACAATGCTGTGATCGAGAAGGGAGCAGACATCAAGGACTGCCTAATTGGAAATGGCCAGAGGATTGAAGCCAAAGGTAAACAAAACCCAAATTACAATCACAGATGCCATTTTTTACCTGTCATTCTGCCACAGGTACTGCTCGGTGCTGGCGAGGGCTAGGGAACAAGCACATGCATGCACTACAGGGAGAACATGAACTGATAAAGTTACTCTTGCGGGGCAGTCAACATCATTGTCAGATTTTTTAAATTTGACTTATTTCCATTTTTAGGAATTTGTCTTACAGAGAAGCTGATATATGTATGTATGTATCCTTACTATCCAAAAGTTTAAAACATACCAAAGAGATTGAATGGCGCTGATTGGCGCTAATAGTTTACAAGGACTCTTGGATGTGGAAGAGAATGACCAGTGATCTAATGAAGGCTCTGGCCTCACAAAGTCCTTGAGCACTTCATCCGACCCGGTACCATAGTTCGAGGAAGTAGTCCCACGGATTCCTGGCTTGGAAGAAGGTTAACACCTTCTTCAAACTCCATTCACTCAGAGCCATTCTCAGCCCCTTAGAGGGGATGTTATGAGCTGTGCTGTTAGCTCGCTCTGCTCTGTAGTGGTAGAAGGAGTATATAACACTTGAGAGACTACAAGCATCAGGGTTTTCCTGCTGGGCTGGGTAAATTTGAATGGTCCATAATTTGGCTGAATGCTTTTTAACTAAAAAATAGACAAAGCTCAAAATCAATAAGAATGGCTAATTCTTTTTTTTTTTAAGATTTTATTCATTTATATGTAGAGAGAGGAAGGGAGGGAGAAAGAGAGGGAGAGAAACATCAATGTGTGGTTGCCTCTCACATGGCCCCCACTGGGGACCTGGCCCACAACCCAGGCATGTGCCCTGACTGGGAATCAAACCGTGACTCCTTGGTTTGCAGCCCGCGTTCAATCCACTGAGCTACACCAGCCAGGGCAAGAACGGCTAATTCCTTTTGAGATTATTCCTAAACCTAAAATAGAGTGGAGTAGGAAAGTTGCTGAAGGAATGAGCCCCTCCAATTCTGTATTGGTAGGAGCCACATCACTTTCCTTTTCCCTAATAAATAAAGGCCTTCTTCACGTTTTTCTCCTTTCCCTTTCTGAAGTCGCATACCTCCCCTTTGAACTTTAGGATTAAACAGACCTGGGTTCAGATCTCAGCTGTGTAACTCAATAGATGTGTACCAGGTTAAATTTTTTTTACTTTTTTTAAAAATGTATTTATTTTTAGCGAGAGGGGAAGGGAGGAAGAAAGAAAGGGAGAGAATCATCGATGTGAGAGAGAAGCATTGACCGATTGCCTCTCACTCATGCCCTGATCTGGGACCGAACCCACACCCTAGGCATGTTCCCTGACCAGAAATCGAACCAGTGACCTTTTACTTTGCAGATGACACCTGGCCAACTCAGTCACATCAATCAGGGTGAAGTTAAATTTTTAATCTCTAGGCCTCAGATTTTCAAAACTAGAAAAATTGATAATACCTATCAATAGGTAACGATAATGCCTATCTTGATTTTTAGGAGAATTAAATACAGTTAAATGTGGTGAGAAGTACACACACACCGAGCTGTTGTGCCTCTCCGTGCCTGTGCACACGCCCTTCTCTCTCTGGAATCCTTTCTTGAAGACTCTGCCCAAGTGTTTTCTTCTCTATAGAACCTTCCCTGACTCTTTCTGTGACTCCCTGCAGCCAAACTGAGCATTTCTTCCTCTTCTGCATCCCTGCACTCTGTTAACACCTTTATTAAAGTCCTTTCACAAGTTATGGCAATTATCTATGAGTCCACCTTCCCTACTAGACCAAGATCTTCAAGGGCAAGGACTGACTTATTCTAATACGTATCCCTAGCCCTCAGAGCAGTCCTGGTTTACAGTAGGTGCTGGGGAGGAGTGGGGGCATGAGATGAATGAATGAATTTTGGATCCATAAAGCATATTTTGGGAAAATTCAGGGCAGAAAGGGCTCTAGGAGATGGTTGCAATTATCATGAGATCTCTCCTTGCTTTTTTCCTAAACTTATGCCAATAAAAGAGCCACATGCAACACTGATAACTGAACTAGGCAGATGTGGCCTTGGCCTGAAACCAGCCTTCTCTCTTACTTCTCTTCTTGAGACTGGGTGCATCCCTCCTCCTCACTGCCTTTCTTTTCACATTCAAAGCACTTTCTTCCTCTACATGTGAGAATTGTCGTTTCTGAAAGGCCTCTCCTGGGTGTCACCAGTTTACCAATAAGGCTCTTTGTTATAAGCATCATGAACTCACTCTGATGTAAGCTGATAAAGAATTCACTGAAACGATGCTAGCTCACAGCTCTACAATGGCTGCAGAATCAAGCTTAGAAAATAAGTTAGAGCCTGACTGGTATAACTCAGTGTGTTGAGCATCGTCCTGCAAACTTAAAGGTCACTGGTTCAACTCCCAGTCAGGGCACATGCCTGAGTTACAGGCCAGGTCTCCAGTTGGGGGCGTGTGAGAGGCAACCAATTGATGTTTCTCTTGAACATCTATGTTCCCCTCCTTCTCTTTCTCTCTCCCTTCCCCATCTCTAAAATAAATAAATTAAATTTTTTTTAAAAAGAAAAAAGAAAAGGAGTTATAGGCAGGATTTACACCCCAAACCATCGGGGGAAGACACTGCTGCCATTCCCACCGAACACTGAACAGCTCGCACTGCTTCTCCACCCATCAGCAACCCCAAAGTGGATCCTGTCTGCTCCCTACTTCTTCGTATCACTAGTTCCCAGCCCAAGCTTTGGGGTTGCAGCACCTGATAGGTCAAGCCAATGTCATATGCCCATGCCCTCACTTCAAGGAAGACTGGTATTTTTAGTTTAATAACTGGCAGACAGACTCCACCCAGCGTCTTACCCAAGAACCTTTGGGCAGGAGTGCTGGTCAGCAGCAGCGCCCTAGCTGTGGGTACTTTCTGCTGCGGTCACATGCAAGCTGAGGGTACGAGCCTCGGTGAGAGGGCGAGGACAGCAGCTGAAACTCCAGCACCGGAGCATGGACGGCGCTGTCCTCCTGGAATGCTGTTGGCTTACAGCTGTTGTTTACAGCTTTAAAATGTTTTCACATACACTGTCTTACTGGAGTCTGGTCGAAGCCCTCAACATGGGATTCATTATTGACCCGTTTGGTGAAGTGCAAACTGGGACTGAAAAGTTGAAATTTACCCAAGGTACAGAGCTCGCAGACAACAAAAAATGGGTCTTCGGCCTCAAGTATTGCCAAATAGCCTTTAAGAAGACCAAAGGAAGAAGTCACTCCTGGCTTGCCCAGCAGAATTTGATCAATGATACCTGGTTTCTCCTTTTAGTCCATCTTTCCAAGACCAATAGGAAAATACATATTTGGCCTCCATATTCAAGCTCTTTCTGATCTTCAGGAACCTCAGGCTGTAGCTCTTTCCTCCTGCTCAACAAATGAGCTCACCAAGGCCTACCCTGAGGTTGCAAAGAAACTTGTTTCTTGAGTAGCTGGATCGTATTGGTAGTTTCTTAAAAATAGGATTCAGAACCCCCAGCCTTTTCTCCGACTCCATGGAAGGCCTTGGAAGGGGTCCCCACTGTTTCAAAAGCAGCTGTTCAGCTGGTCTGTGGAGCTGCTTTGTTATCCTGTCCCCTCCCTGCCTCATTGTATTTCTCTGTCCTTTGTTCTCTTCTGTTTGGGCTTGTGATCCCCACACAGTGTTTCTTCCACCTCCTTCCTGCCTCTTTGTCTTGGTAAACTATCTCCTACCCCACAAAAAGCAGAAACATCCCCCACTGCTTTCTTCTTTCAGTCCCTCCTGGAACCAGGAGCTGCTTCCTTTTGTTGTTTTAAAAAGAGTTTACTCCACAGGATTATTTGAATGAGTGAACTCCATTTGCCAGCACCCTAGAGGTCCCTCCTTTCTTCTGTGCTGGAACCTAGAATTTCACAGTTTCTGCTTCTTCTCCTCTCCATTTCCAACAAAGTAATGGCGCTGCTCCCTTTTACTTTGCAAAGGCCCCTTTTCATTCAGTACAGAATTCATGAATGACACCTGAATGCCAGAGATCCTGAGGGTTTGGGTATCTCCCACCAGGGAGCACAGGGATGAGCTTCAGTGGCTCCTAGGCTTTCTGGCTCTAACACTATGTGCCCATTTTTTAGCAAGAAGTCCCCTTAATGGTCCTCCTGAAGGAGAGGTGGCCAGGGAAGTTCTCTAGTAAACTAGAGAAGTCCAACACTCCCCACTCTGTCCTCTATGCTGAGGGCCCGGTGCTCCCAGCATAGTCATCAGCGCCTTCCTGCCACAAGCACTCCTGGCCAGTCACCTGTTCCCACCATCACTTTTCTTTAAGGCTAAGCTGTATGGATAAAGCAAACTCCTAGTCATCAGTCGCACTCAAAACCTATTCCTAAGGATGACCCAGACAAACATCAGCAGCTCAGGTCTTCATTAGCAAAGAGATGGCACAGTCCCCAGTCAGTCTTCCTCACATGGAGTGATTTCAGGAAAAAAACATTCATCCTCAGAAGTAATGTTGTCTCCTCTCCAAAATCCAATCACTTGCATACCTCAGAGTCACCATATCCATAGCAGTCTCTTATCCCAAAAATATGACTCTTGTAATCCAGTATAGGCCTTTCTACCATATTCTGACTCTACCAGGAGAACCAGCCATTTCTGACAGTTCTGGCTTTTCTCACCCAACCCCATCAGGCTCAGTTAATGAGATTATCCCTGGCAAAAACCCTGGTAACCGAGTTTGACCTCCTGCTGAAGCCAGTAGAAAAGCCGGAGCCAACAAAGTCAATACCTGGGAGACGCTAACTGGACACATCATCTGAGTCTCCTATCACTGTCAGCAAAGGAACTTGGATCTCCCTCCTGGCACCAGAGCAGTCAGTCTTTTGGCCATGAAAGTAGACCTGATGGATACATGGGTCAAGTTCAGGCTGGCCAGCATCCTTCCCAGCTTCCCGATAGTGCAGCTTGTCACGTGTGACTTGTCATTCCCTTCTGTCCCATTGTGTTTTCCCTAACTTACCATCCTCCCTTGTACTCTTACCTTTTAAGATCTTTCCCAGCCTGATTCTAGCCCAGAATTTTTCCAGCATGTCTACTGGAGCCTTCTTCCAACCCTGCTCCAGCAGAACTAGAACTGCTTGTTGCTCCCCTCCAGATTTCCCCCACCTTACTGAATCTTCATGAAAATACATCCACCTCCAAAATACCAGATACAGTCTCTCTCCCTGAATCCCAGTGACTTTTCTCCCATCCCCAAGCCGAGAGCAGACCAGAGGACAGAGAAGAGTAGGGAGGGCAGGCCAGTGAAGCCTCAGGTTTTTATTTGGAACCTGGCAGAGCACAAGAAAGCATTGTCTGCCCCAGCCAGGAACCTCATTGGCCCTTCTGGTCTGGAGCATGGAGGGCCAAAAAGAATGTTAGTTGGAACTGGTACTGTCTTCAAAATAGCCCAGTGTCCCTGGAGACTAAGAAGAGACTGGATGAAGAAAGAGCAAATGTCAGGGACTAGAGAGGACAGGATGAGGCTAACTCATGGCTACAGGGGGATAAAGGGTAAAATAGAGCTTTTGGAGGTGCCCTGGGAAGCTAACCAGAAAAGCATTCCCTTTGTTCTTTTCTGGTCAGTCTTATCTCAAGGGTGGAGCCTGATTGACAGTCACACTCCAGCCCAGCCTAGCCCAGCCCTAGGGAATTTGGCAGCCTGAGCACTGTCTGGGCCTCCTCCCCATTCCTCTCCCTGAAGGAAGCAGATGGCCATGAAGTGTGAAAAGGAGCATCTCCCAGGGCAAGAGAACACAGGCCAGCACTAACCCCATCCTGTGATCTCTGTGTAATACTTATCAAACCACCATACTGGGCTCTTTACATCACTTATCTTATTGAACCCCCACAACTTTGTGAAGAAATCAAAGCTCAAAGACATGGAACAGTTTGCTCGAAGTCTAATTAGAATTCAAGTCTTTATGACTCAGAAGCTTTTTCCTTTCCTGCCCCGTCACTTTTTCTTCCTCTCTTTCCTGTCTCTTTCTTCTCACATGAGATTGCCTCTGTCCACTGCAGTGCCATGCATCAAACGTTGTGAAAGTAGACCTAGCTTCCTCTTCCCATGGAGAAAGTGAGAGAAATGAGCCTGAGGATTCTGGATCCCCAAGCACAGTTGCCCTGATGCACAAGATGTGTCCATTATAATCCCTTTGAGGACATTGGAGGCCTTCTTTTCTATATATGCTTCTTTCCCTACATCTGTACTCTCACTTAACCCCCCAAAACCCAAAACATTTAACAAAGAGTTACTGCCTACCATATTCTATGCTCTAGTAGGGCATGTATAAAAGTGAGTAAGACTTCCCTCTCTCTGTCCAGCTGCTCATTGTCTATATAGACAGATGAGAAAAGAAATAAGTACAGTAAGGTTTCACAGGTATCATGGTAGAGGATTATCAGGGTTAAGAGCATAAAAGAACAATTGATCAGTTTTGGCACAAGGGTCAAAAACGCCATCTTAAAGGAAGGAATTAAAGCTAAATCTTGAAATTTTAGCTATTTGCCAAATGCACAAAAGGGAAAAATCTCTCAAGCAAAGGAGAAGCATGTAAGTAAGCAAGTACCTAAAGGCAAAAAACTAATTCAGTGTGTTGGAAACTGGAAATCATTTGGAAAATCTAGAATATAGGGTACAAGGGAGATGTAGCAAAAAACAAAGCTAGAAAAGTGAGTAGAACAGAAGACATGTCTGAAATCTCAAGGTCTCCAAAGCTCCAGTCAGAAGCCCCCTTTCTAGTGGCAGAGCAGAAGGAGGCCCCAGCTATGAGCCATATGAACCCACCCAAACACCTCTCACTGTCAGACTTGGTCCCATCACCAAGGGTGTTCATTTTGCTGCACCAGAGCCTTCTGAGACTGAAGTAGAGCCTCAGGAAAGCCAAAGCATCTGCCTCACCTATTAGGGTCACACTCAAGCACTCAAGTGTGGCAAGAAAGGTACTAGACTTTTAGAGGCCATGGGAAGCTGCTCCAGAAAGAATATATTTTCAGCCAGCTGGTCAATCCAATAGAACCCTGAAAAACTCCTCTCTCTTGCATCTGCCCCGTATCTATAGACAGGAAACAGACCTGATGCCCTGGTTCCCCCTGTCCCTTTCCATTGGTTTCCTGCCTCCTTTCTGTAGGTCTCGTTCCTTGAAAGCTAACCCTCTTCCTACTTTTCATCACATTACTGGTCAGCTTCCAGGGCACTCCCTTAACTATATTGAGAGTTCACAGTATTCCTCTTCCCTCCCTCTTTCTTCTCCAAACATCGTGGACAACTTAAACACATTCGTCAGTGAACCATCCAGCCCCTCTGCTTCATAATTTCCTGAACTTCTCTATTCCACCATCTTCCACCGCCTTTCAGCTGTAGCTCTCTACTTACATAGCCATTACCCCAAATCTCAGCTCTTTCGTGTGCAGTAGCTGTGCTACACACCAAGGTGTGACCATAAATGCACTGCCCCTGCCCCAGGAGCCTTACTGACGCAGAAGAGAGTGGCATAGTGATGGAGAGACAGGGATATGTACTAGGTGGTATGTTTTCACAGAGCAGAATGTGGACCGTTCAAAAGGGAAGACATCCCATGGTGGAGGTGCTTGATGAGGGCATTTAGGGTAGAGTGTGATGGGGGAGAGAGCCCTGTTGGAGCCGCATGTGCTGCAGTGTAGAGCTATGAAGTAGCATGGCTTTGGGTACGGATGGAGAATGGTGGAAGATGGAGCTACAGATGGGGGAGGGCAAGAGCCAGGTCATGGAGGGTCATGTGGGCTTGAACTTTACGAAGATAATAACGGCCACGGTGTATCGAGCACTCAGTGATTCTTTAACTGGTTGAACCCACACAACAACCCCGTGCAGTCGGCGCTGTTATTTCCGTGTTACATGTGAGGCATCTCCCTTTTTCCTTTGGATGCCTTCACGTAACCATTTAGTCTCATTTTCCCTCACCCTTTTCCCTCATTTCCTATCCCCAGGCCACACCACAATATTTCATGTTCCCCTTTCATACATCTTTATGTTTTTGTTCATGTTGTTTTTTCTTTATTGTTGTTACTGATTTTAGACAGAGAGAGGAAAGGAGAGAGAGAAACACCGATTTGTTGTTCCACTTAGGCATTCATTGATTGCTTCTTGTATGTGCCCTGATCTGGGATCCAGCCCACAGCCTTGGCATTGGGCTGATGCTCTAACCAAATGAGCTGCCCAGCCAGGGTGCCCATGTTGTTCTAATAGCCCTGGAATGCCTTCCCTTTGATACGCTGCCTGAAAAAACTCTATTCATCATTTAAGACCCAGCTCCAGGTCCGTCCTATGTGAAGTCTCCCCAGAAGCCAGGTGTATAGAGTCAGTCCCCCCGGCTGTGCAGGAAGATACTGTCTCCCCTAATAGTCCCTTTGGCAAGTTGTATTCTCAACAGTTTCACAAGAGCAGAGCACACAGGAGAGGAATAAATGTTTATAAACATAGAATTAGAAGTAATTGGGTTTGAAATGACCTTTTGCTGACAGTTCTCAAACAACCTTTTCCTTTTCTTTTGTAGCCAAACGAGTAAATGAGGTGATCGTGGGGAATGACCAGCTCATGGAGATCTGAGTTCTGAGCAAGTCGGACACCTTCCTCTTGGCCCCCAGAACTACAGGTGTTGGCTGGCCCATCTGTTTGACTCTGTATTTATTTCCCAATAAAGAAGGGCTCCCAAAGGCATGCTGGAGACCTACAGAGTAGTGCCACACTCCACATCAGGGGGGCTCCAGGGATATGTAGTTTGTGTTCATCAGTCATGTGGTAACACCATCTGGAGCCAGTGTGGGGGACAAAATAGGACATAGTGGCCTAGCTCCCGTGGGCTGAAGTTACCAGGCAGGGGCATCGGCTGTCCAGTGGTAAAGGTCCTTGTAGGGTGACTCTCTGGCTGATCTAGCCCTAGTCCACAAAAGCATATCCCACCTGGAAGGATCTGAAAGTACTTCAGTCCCTGACCCCTAGGCCTAGCTGCTGGCAGTGCCACCTCTGCATGTCATGCTCCCTGTGCCGCTGCTGGTTTGGGGCAGCCTGGCCCCTGAGCCTCAGCCCAGGACTTACTGCTCTGCCTCCATACCTGCCACACAGACTCCCGGCCTCACCCTCGAACTCCTGCCATTCTCCCCCCCCGCCTCCCAGTCTGTAGCCACTTTCTGCGGTTCAAACACTGCCCCTTGGAGACTCTTAAAGCAAGCAGAAGGCAGCCCTTGCCTGGCCATCAAGCCTATCCTCACCGGTTTTAGTGGGGCAAGAGTAATAAAAGAAAACCATGGTCTGAGAAGCCAGACCCCTTTCCACCTCCCCTTAGCGTGGTCTGTTCAGCCAGGAAACTCTATCATGGTTTGCAGTTCTTTCTGACTGTTCTCCAGCTGTATTTCTTTCTTCATACCCTAACCATACAGACTCTCCTGCTTCAGATAATTGAGAAATGAGATTTCCATACTCACAGCTCTTCTAGAGTCCTATCCACCTTCCCTTTACCACCCCACTCCCAAATGCACGTGCACTCCGCTCCTGCCGATCCCTGCACTGCTTTTACAACCTGCAGGAGTTTGCTGGAAGATAAAAGTGCTTCCTGGGGTGAGATTTCACCACCCAGAGCTAACAAAGTGAGAGTTTCTCTTGATGTGCTCACTGTGGGTGGCAGTAATTAGAAAAGTACTGGTTTCTACATTGCTTCAGAAATCTGAAGTCTCTTAAGTGCATTTGAGTGACACGTGCATCTTGGTGCTGTTCTCACTGAAAGTGTGAGAGACTGAGTGGGTGAACACTCCTTCCCCCGGGGGATGCCCACCTCCACCAGCCATCTTGGGAGCTCTAAAGCACCACATTCTTCCCACTGGTCAGAACGAGGTTCCTGAAAGTTTGTCCTAATCAGTTGGGAGCCGACATGGCCCAGCAGAAATGGTCAAACAGGACTGCAGCGGAGGTGGGAATAAAGAGCTGGGGTGGCATTCAAGACAGTCCCCTTTAGCACTGAAGTTCAATCTGTGGGGTCCAGATGAGGCTGAAGGCAGTTCCTGGCCTGGATGAAAGAGGACCTGCCCTTTGTGGTGCAGTTTGGCCTTGGCCAAGTCACCACCTCTCCTCTGTCCCGAGTTTCCCCATCTGTGAACGGGGACAGTTGGACTAGGTAACTGTTTTTTTAAATTTATTGAACCCCAGAGAGAGAGAGGAAGGAGGAGCAGGGAGAAAGAGAGAAACATTGATCTGTTAGTTCCCCTTAGTTATGCATTCATTGGTTGTTACCTGTTTGTGCCCTGACCAGGGATTGAACCCACAACCTTGGCATATCGGGGTCAATGGTCCAGCCAACTGAGCCACTCAGCCAGGGCTGGACTAGGTAACTTTTAAAGGGCCTTCCTATTCTCAGGTCTTGTCACCTTGCTCTCAGAGCTTTCTGACTCTTGAGGTCTGGGTGGCCCAAGAGGCCAGAAGACTGACTGCCCCTTGACCGCAGAAAGGGGATGGAGTCAGGAAGGTTTGAGGGAGGAGAAGGGATTGATTAAACTGTCCCAGGGACTTCACATACCTCTTCTTGATCTTTCCCACTGAGCCCTTGGAACCCCTTACAGTAAGTAGAGGAAAAACCTCTTCCTTCCCTTGCACAAGCCTATAAGCAGCCCCTTCACCAGGAAACAGACGAGAACTGGGGGAGACAGACAAGGCAAGGTTCCCCTGGGAAGGCCTTGCTGAGTGTGAGTCCCAGCCGAGAGCAGCCCCCAGCTCAGGACACTGCTGCTATTGTCTCTAATAATTGTGGGGCTGGCTGGCTGCCCACGATGCTTTGGTTTCTCTTCTCTTTGCTCTGTTTGTGTGCCAGAAGGCAGGGACAGTTTTTGTTTTCTTTTGGCAGCAGCTACAGAGGGTTTGGGTATGTCTGAAATAGAGTGCACAGCTGAGTACTCACGGCCGGCGCCCTCCCTGTGGGACAGAAGCCAGCAGGGCCAGACAGGAAAAGAATTGAAGGGATCTGCCCTGCCTCTCTCCGTGAGGCTCTGTGACAGAGGTGGTAGAGAGGAAGAAGGGGACCTTCGGTGACAGATCAGGGAGGACTCTGGGGAGGTGTTGAGGGCCAGGGCTCTGGGAGCTTACCAGGTCAGGCACAATTCGAGGCTGCCACTCTAGGAATTCCTCCTCCACCACCACCTCGCCCCTACCTGCTGATGAGAGCTCCCTGACCTGTAAGGGCGCTGACGGCCAAGGTCGCCCTCCACGCTTTTTCTCAAGGCCAGAGGCTAAACTGCTCAGTCCTTCACCACAACACTCTTCCTATCGCGCTCCTATCCGCAGTGGAGTGAGAGGGAATTGTCTTTAGCCGGAGCCCCGAGAGCTATCCAGGGCCCATACAGCCTAGTTTAGAAGCTGTTTCTATTTCCAGAGAATTGCAGAGAATATACTTTTCTTATCCATAGCCATCCCTACCCCTAAGGAGGTACATAAGCCAGGCCTTTGTATGCTGCTTTCTAAATAGTTAAATGTGTTTGAAGAACTGGGAGAGGGGTGTGGGAAGGACCACCCAGACAGAAGGTCTAGAAAACACAGCTCTGATGGAGCTGACGGAGGAAAAGAGGCTGGGCAGAACACGTCCTGCTGGAGGCCAGGATGACCTGTCCTCGACCTGCGCTGTCTGCCACCACCCAGAAGGATTGCATCACAGGCTTTGCCATGGATAAGTGGAGAGATTCTTAGCCTCTCTTCTTACCCCACCCTCAAGGTGAAAGGCACTCTCGGATCTCAGGTTGCAGCCTCTGGCACTGGAGACTTGACGAGCACTACTGACCTAACTCTGCCTGTGGGGAAGGGGCTTACACTCCCAGACTTGGCCCCTAAACTTAGTGGGTGGCAGTAGGGACTGCCAGGGCCCATCCACATCTCAGGGTCATTGGCTCTGCCTGGCCCAAGTACCAGAAACCAGCCCCAAGCATGGTGAGTGGGAAGCCTGGGGGAGTGCCAAGAAGAAAGGCCTGCCTTGGCTCCTCACCCATGGACCCCACCCTGCAGCCAGGCTGGTCACTTTACCCAATGTCTGTGTGTGTATGTGTGTGTGTGTGAGAGAGAGAGAGACTGACCTCCCTTTTCCTGGCACTGTTCCTCAGCCATATATATTATCTCACTTAATCTTTATGTCAATGTCAAAGATTATGTGATTTGCCCAAGATCCCACGGCCAGTAAAGATGTAGACCTTGAATCATATCCTCTGTTAGATTCAGTTATTGCCCCACCTCTCCAATCTAATTCCTCAACTTCTGGAACCCTCCCTGTGTATTCCGGCTCCCAGTGGTTTCCCTGCGGTCTCTGTTCTGTCCTTTAAGCTATGAACTTCTGAAAAACAGGCACTCTGCAACCCCAGAGGGTTTAGCAAAGGGGTGGAACACATAAGAAACCCTAACAAGGGTGTCCAACCTTTTGGCATCTCTGGGCCACACTGGAAGAAGAGTTGTCTTGGGCCACACATTAAATACATTGTGACACGTAATCACAAAAAAAATCTCAGAATGTTTTAAGTAAATTTACGATTTTGTGTTGGGCCACGTTCACAGCCATCCTGAGCCACATGCAGCCTGCGGGCAGCAGGTTGGACACCCTTGCCCTAAAAGGTGTTTGTTTCACTAATCAGTAATCGAACTTACTCCTTTGTGGTAATGAATTTAATTCTATTGCTTTTCTCTGGTTGTTCTTTGTACAACTTCTCTAGTTTGGGCCCAAAACACAACTAGGTCCAGTCTAGGTGACAGTGAGTCCGGCTGCTCGGAGAGAGGAAGAGGAGCTCCACTTCCCTTCCTGTTCCCTGGGGTCCGTGGCTTTAGCTCTCCCTGGCTGAGCTCAGCTGCATGCAGGAAATCACTTTGTTGGGGAGAAGAAAGATCATTTTGGAGCTTGGGGCAGCCAGTGAGTACTAGGCCCTGGGTTGGAATGGTTAGAACTACAGACCAGTTCCTTCCACTCTGGTCTTTGACCTACAAGGCAAAAAGTTTTCTCAGCAGCCAGAGACATCCTGGACTTGACCACAGTCATTACAAATGATGGGCCTGCTGTGGAAGCCGAGTCTGCCCAAGGCCCAGGCAGTTACAAATCCGTTCTCCAGGGACTTTATGTCTTGCAGAAGCTAACAAGAAGGGACAGGTCTCAAGAGCTACTTACAGCAGATTCTCTCCACTTGCAGTCCTGATGACACACAGCCATGCCCATCTTTGGCTGTAGCCCCAAGAGCAGTCTAGGGGCCCATATGCCCTAGTTTAGAGGCTGTTTCTATGTCCGGAGAATTGCTCAGGGCGCACTCCTTTTATCCACAGCGGGACCCACTGCCCTCTGACCGGGAGGAACAAAGTGCTGTGCACATGGCTGCTTTCAGTGTGTGGTCACTACTTGGCCAACAGTACCATACACGTATTAGTTGCTCCACAGGCACTTTTTGCTACATGAATGGACCAGTGGAAGCAGCAAACCTGTGAGGCATTCACCCCTCAGCCTAAAAGGTTCCTTTCCCCCAGGACTGAGGCTCTGGAGCTGAGGGTAATTGACAGGAGTTCTGGAAAAGCAACCTGGCAATCTGTAGCAAGAGCCCCAAGAATGTTCCACTTTTTGACCCAGCCCCCCACTACTGGGAATCTGCCCTAAGGATGGTCTCCAAATGATTGATACAGAGACTATGTAGTAACATGAAATATTTATGATGTCATGGTAAACAAGTCCAGAAGAACTGACCCAGAAATTGGCCGGAGATAATAGTAGTTGTATTAGAGGAATGAATGTATCGGAGATTCTTTTTCCCAAACTTTACTTTAGAATATTGATTTTACCCTCCTCTGCCTCTCAAGGTTAATCAGTCCAGAACCCGGCAGAGACAGCACACTCAGGGCAGTTGACTGAAGTTTAATGAAGGGACACTTGCCTGTTTCCAGTTCTTTCCACCCTGGTTTCTTCTACTCTCAATTACTCACTCAACAATTATCGAGTACCTATTTATTTTCTAGTGAGGGAGGCAGACTCTCAAGTACCTAAACTGTCATAAACGCAATAATAAATACAGACACTGAGTGCTATGAGGAGCACAAAGGAAGAAGCAACCTGTCAGGAGGGAGGTGCGAGTCAAGGAAGGCTTCAAAGAGCGGTGGTCAGTGCACATTCAGTTCTGGAGGCTGCCTGCTGAAACGAAAGTGCCACGAGTAGGAGGAAGAAAAAAGCCAGGCATGGTGTGGTGCGTGTAGGACATTGCATGCGGCTCTGCTGGGCTGGGAGGAACATTGAGTGGGTGTGAAGAAACTATGGGAGATGAGGCTTACTTAGACATGCTGAGCGCTGTGCTCCAAGTGGGCTTTGTGTTTTGGAGTTAGTGGATTTGCATGTTAGAGATGACTCTGGCCTCAGTGAAGAGAGTGGACTGAATGGGGCAAGCGTGCAGGCAGAGAAGAGGGAAAAGAAGGGTTTGGGGTCTTGGCTGGGTGGGCCAGCAGATACCCTTTCTTAGCTTTGGCCTCTCCTGACTTATACTTGGCCAGCGCCGTGCCTCTCCGGGAACTCCCTCCCTCTTCCTCCCCCGAGGGACCCGCGGGCGGGCGGGGAGGCGAGGCTAGGGGTGGCCCTGCCTGGGTGGTCTCCTACACTGCCCCCCGCGGCGCCGTTGCCTAGCAGCGGATCCGGGTAATTTGCTGGCCCCTCAGCCAATGAGAGAGCGTCGCCTCTGCCCTCTCCCTTTTTCTGGGGCTGCAGACGCCTTCTCGGCACTGCGGTCGCCACCTCGAGCGGCGCGGGACCTCGCCGGCTGGTAGCTCTGCGAGCACGCGGGACTCGGTCAAGCCGCCGCCCGCCCCGGCCCGCACCGCCTTGCACTCCTCGGGGTCACAGCCACCGCAGCCCGCCCGCACCCGACCCTCACCCACGCCCCGCGCCTGAGCCGCCCTGCGCTCTAGGGGGATCAGGCCAGCCTATGGGGGCTTCCAGATAACGCGGGTTGGGGGCGCCCAGGCCCCCCATCCCTGCCAGCATGGCTGGACCACCACCCCTCGGGGAGCTGCCCCCAGACTACACACCCCCAACTACATCTGCAGCACCCCAGGTGAGTGGAGGAGAAGCCGGAAGAAGGAAGCCTGGGACCGGGTCTAGGGACACCGTCTGTCACTCAGGCCTATGCAAGGTGGATTGTCTCTAAGTTCCTTGTGTTACTGTTGCCCGGGAAAAGTATCGTGTGTGTGCGCGTGTGTGTGTCTGTGTGTGTGTCTGTTTCTTCTGCATCTGGCCACTGAGAGTGTCTGCGGGTTCACTTCTGTCCACCTAAGAACAGGTGTGTATATATGTATGCTACTCTCAGAAAACGGGTTTCTGCCTTCCTCAGATGTGTATTGAGTGGGAGGACAGGGAATGGAATTAAATCTTATTCCAGGTTTGGCCCTGTGTCTCTGTAGGTCTTCCCTGTCCTGCCTCCTGAGACCAAGAAGCTAGGGCTTGGCAGAGGGAGTACCTAGGGAGAAGAGGGAAGAAGGATGCCGTGCCTTGTTGCAGTAATGCCTACTGACCCTTCTCTTTCTATCCCAGATCCTAGCTGGGAGCCTAAAGGCTCCGCTCTGGCTTCGCGCTTACTTCCAGGGCCTGCTCTTCTCTCTGGGCTGCAGGATCCAGAGACACTGTGGCAAAGTGCTCTTCCTGGGACTGCTGGCCTTTGGGGCCCTGGTACTGGGTCTCCGTGTGGCCATCATTGAGACAGACCTAGAGCAGCTCTGGGTGGAAGGTGAGTTGTGAACCCTGACCATAGCTACTTGAGTATGGCAAGCCCAAAACAAGAACAGGGTGAGGAGCTGGCTGCTGAGTTCGAGTGGGCTTGGCTCTGAGTCTGGAGGGACACCTGCCCACTGGAGCCTGGGCATCTGGGAGCTCTGCTCCCGCCCACACCTGTACGCAGGCATCTGCAGATGATGGAGCTCTGTGAAGAGGTGCACCGAATGGTGATCTCTGTGGGTAGCATTCATTGCCCACCTTTTCTGTGAATTTTTGAGCTGCGTGGCAGGATGTGCCAAGGTGACTAAAAAAGACCCCTCTTTTAGTAGCAAGGAAAGTAAAACATGGACTGAAATGTAACATACAATATAACACAAAGCAGAATAGATTATGTTGATCAGAGAAGGCAGGGAACAATCACATCTGACCAGGAGAACCAGAAAAGTTAGAACTGGAGGACTGAGGAAGCTGAGTGAATCACCCAGCAGGGCTCTGGAGAGAGTTCCCATGCACCCAGGACCCTGCAGACAGGAGTGAGTCGGCCTCTGCAGCAACAGCAGGTCCAGTGGGACCAAACCCTCACTTCCTAAGGGAAGTAGTAGATGAAAACGGTTTCTTATGAATACTTTCGGCACAACTCTCTTCAGGGGCCTGGTTTCACATGGCAGCCCTTTAACAGGCTCAAACTCCCCTCTGTTGTTGCCTAAACATTTGCATTTGTGGGTCCTCCAAAACTGTCCCAGCCCTGGCCCACACCCAAGGGCAGGGCTCAGGTTAGAGTCTCACACCCTTGAGTTATTTCAAATGCTGGCAAGCTCTGGGCTCCAGAGCAGATGTTTCTTGGAGCCTGCCTGCCTGCCTGCCTGCCTGCCTGCCTGTTGGGCTCCCACACCCCATCCCCACCCTGCCCCCGGCCCTCTGCAGGCTCTCACATACACACTCTAGGCCAGCCCTGGGGTCCAGAGCGGATGTTTCTCTCTGCCTGCCTGCCTGCCTGCCTGCCTGCCTGCTCCCTGCCCAGGACACACACGTGCATACACGCACATACACATCCCCACCCACGGCACTGCTGCCTGGGTGGTCCTAAATTACTCTGGGATTTCCTGCCACAGTAGAAGCTGTCTCCCCCTCTTCCTTCTTCTCCTTTCCCCAGATCTTCCTCATCTCCACGCTGCTTAAACCTTGCTGTTTCTTCTTCCTCTCTCCTACACTCCTGCACAGGGCAGGCTGGATCCCACCAGATTTTTGCTGTTATTTGTGGGAGAGTGGTGTGAGGGTCGCAGCCAATTCCTAGGGCTCTTTCCTTTATTTCAGAATACCATTCTGGCCTGTATTGGCCAGGGCTGGGGGTGAGGTAAAAGCAATGATCTTGACCTAATCTTTTGTCTGTACTTCTGTAGTTGAGGCTTCTCCCAGCAATGCCCTAGGCAAGGAGGAGCTAATCAAGGTGAAGATGGAAAGGTATGGTCTATTCCTTTCCATTTTGCTAATCCAGAAAGCAAAGAAAGAAGCCCGACCTTGGCTATCAGAGTTCTGGACCAGAGTTCAGGGTCCCCTCTCCAGCTTTGTCATGGTGAGGGCTGGCGTGTGACTGAAGCTAAAGGGCTCAGAGATGGATTGTTAAAATAAAAACCACGACATAGAGCCCAGCCAGCACTTACAGAAACAGGGACAGACACGGTTGAAACTAGAGCTGGCCCTGACAATGAAAACCATGAGGCCATGCTATCTAGAGGTCAGGACGTAGCCGCCAACCAGCGGCTGGTGGAACCACCGTCGACTCAAAGACCCAGATTTTCTCTCCAGAACCTTGGGGGTCGGCCTCAGTTCTCCTTGCTCACCTCGCCGGTTACTAAACCAGCAATTTCTTCCTCCTTGACCTCTCGTAACAGAGCCTCCTTCCCACTTCCATGGCCATTGCTCTGGTGGAGGCCTTTTTCAGTCTCTGGCAGTACACGCAGTACACCTCTGATTGTACCATTTAGAATGCTGTTAGCCACATGAGGGAGAAGGAGGGAGGGGGTGGGAGGGGGTGGGCTCGTTATTCTCTGTAACAGGAAATCTGGCAGCACACAGTAGACAAGTTCCAGAATGGTCAATTCAGCAACTAGGGATGTCAGCAAGGACCCAGATCCTTGCTAGCTTTCTCCTCTGCCTTCTGCAGCAGGTTGGGCGTTTGTCCTCAGGCATATCACCTCCTTGGTATGACTGCTTCAGTGGCAGGAAGAAGTCATCCCTCTCTTGCATCCCTTTTTAAAAGTGAGGAAAATTTTACCGGAAATCCCCTACTGACTTCCCATATGGTCACTTTGGCAAGAACATGTAGCGCTCTAAGCCTACGTCCTTCACTGGGCAAAGATGATGGAATTACTGCAGTGGTTTCTGAGACTCATCAGAGGGGCCCAGCTGCCCTGAGTCACGAGGCCTTTCAGAAGATGGCCAAGGAAATCAAGGTCCCTTAGAGAGGTGACTGATCGTCTGTGCCCCTCACCTTCAAGTCTGCCTCCACACTGCCCTCCTGTGGCGTGCCTAAGTCTAACCAAGGCTGTCCCCATTAAGAGTCCTTCCACCGCTTTCCCCTAGGTTTCGGGGACTCTCCGAAATCAAGTCCCAGCTTCTTCGCACACTTCCTAGGCCCTCCATAATCAAATTCACGGCTGCTTCTGCAGCACTGTCAGCGCTTCTGTGTAACAGTCCAGCAATGCTTAGCCTTCGACAGTTCCCTGCACACGCCGGGTCCAGAATGTCTTTTCCTGGCCCCTTCCCCTGGCCAACTGCTCCTCATCATCCACAGCTTGCTCCAGAATATATTGTTAGTGCTGAAAAAGTCAGGTCATCTCACTTCTCTGCTCGAGCCCTGGCTCCCATTTCACTCAGCGGCAGCCTGAGACCCTGTAGTAGCTTACAGGCCTTCACAGGTGGAATTTCTAGATCAAAGATGATGAACATTTCTTGATCCATATTGTAGTATTGCTTTTCCCCAAATACTGTACCAAATTACACTCCCATGGTAGGTCAGAGTGCACCCCTGTAGCCAGCAATGAGTGCCATCAATTTTTTATTTTTGCTAATTAGATAGTAATTTGTTGCTCTTTTAATTTGCATTTATAGAATTACCTGTAAGTTGGGCTCATTTTACATGCTGGCTAACAGTTATATTCTCACCTTCATAGGCACTAAAGTTTTGGGTTTTTTAATTTTTGTTTATTGATTTTAGAGATAAAGAGGAAGGGGGAGAGAGAAACCTCGATTTCTTGTCCCACCGTCCACACACTCAGTGGTTGATTACTGTGAGCCCTGACCGGGGATCAAACCTGGAACCTTGGCGTATTGGGACAACGCTCAAACCAAATGAGCTACCTGGTCAGATCTAGGCATTGAAGGTTTTTTGTTTGTTTGTTTAATCGATTATGCTTTTACAGTTGTCACAATTTTCCCCCCTTTGCCTTCCTCCACCCAGCACCCCCACTCCCTCAGGCAATCTCCAAACCATTGTCCAGGTCCATGGGTCATGTATATAAGTTCTTTGGCTACTCTATTTCCTATACTATACCCTACATCCCCACGGCTATTCTATAACTATTTACTTGTACTTCTTAATCCCTTCACCTCTTCACCCAGTCCCCCACACCCTCCTGCATCTAGCAACCATCAAAATGCTCTCCAGGACCTGGCTGGTGTGGCTCAGTGGATTGAGTGCTGGCCTACGATCCAAAAAGTCAAAATGCTCTCCAGATCCATGATTTTGTCTCTGTTCTAGTTGTTTGCTTAATTTGTTTTTGTTTTTAGGTTCAGTTGTTGATAGTTGTGAGTTTGTTGTCATTTTACTATTCATAGTTTTGATATTCTTTTTCTTAGATAAGTCCCTTTAACGTTTCATATAATAAGGGCTTGGTGATGATAAACTCCTTTAACTCGATTTCTGCCCTTCCATTCTAAATGACAGCTTTGCTGGATAGAGTAATCTAGGTTGTAGGTGCTTGCCTTTCATGTGGTTGAATACTTCTTTCCAGCCCCTTCTTGCCTATAAGGTTTCTTTTGACAAATCAGCTGATAGTCTTAAGGATACTCCTTTGTAGGTAACTGTCTCCTTTTCTCTTGCTGCTTTTAAGATTCTCTCCTTATCTTTCATCTTGGGAAATGTAATTATGATGTGCCTTGGTGTGTCCCTCCTTGGGTCTAACTTCTTTGGGACTCTCTGAGCTTCCTGGACCCCCTGGAAGTCTATTTCCTTTGCCAGATTGGGGAAGTTCTCCTTCATTATGTTTTCAAATAAGTTTTCAATTTCTTGTTCTTCCTCTTCTCCTTCTGGCACCCCTATGATTTGGATGTTGGAACATTTAAAGTTGCCTCAGAGGTTCCTAAGCCTCTCCTCATTTTTTTGAATTGTTTCTTCGTTCTGTCTGATTGAATGTTTATTTTTTCCTTCTGCTCCAAATCTTTGATTTGAGTCCGGTTTCTCTCCCTTCACTGTTGGTTCCCTGTATATTTTTCTTTATTTCACTTTGCATAGCCTTCACTTCTTCCTCCATTTTATGGCTGTACTTAATCATTTCTCTGAGCATCCTGATTACCAGTATTTTGAACTCTGCATCTGATAGGTTGGCTATCTCCTCGTCACTTAGTTCTTTTTCTGGAGTTTTTATCTGGTTCTTTCATTTGGGCCATGTTTCTTTGTCTCAGCACACCTGTTATGTTATAAGGGATGGAGCCTTAGGTATTTGCCAGGGCGAGGCAACCCACTTCTCTGCATTGTGGTGCTATATGTGGGGGAGGGGTCTGAGACAGAACAATGCTGCTTGCTTGGCTCTCCCCCCCCTTTCAGTCTCTTCCCATGCTTCCCTCAACTGGATTGTGCCCTTTCAGATGCTGATTCCTGGGTAGGTGGGCTTATATACATTCTAGGACCCCATGGGCCCCTCCAACAGACTCTCCTATGAAACTAGGATTTTCTCCTACCACCGCAACACCCACAGGTTTTTACAGCCAGAGATTTTGAGGCTTTAGTTCCCTGCACTGGAACCCTGGGTTGAGTGGTCTGTCTCACTCCCTAGTCGTTCCTCCCCACTTATCTGCACGCAGATATGGGATATCCAGTCTGCCATCCCTCACCTTGTCCCACCCCAGCTTCACGTCTCCACCCCTCCTTCTAGTCTGGATGAATGTTTCTTTAACTCCTTGGTTGTCAGACTTCCATACAGTTTGATTTTCTGGTGGTCCTGGTTGTTTTTTGTTTTGAAATTGGTTGTTATTCTTCTTTTGATTGTGCAAGGAAGAGAAGCATATCTACCTATACCTCCGTCGTGGCCAGAAGAGGGGAAGTTTTTTTTTATTATTTTTTCAGATAGGTTTACGATTTCTTGTTCTTTCCTTTTTTTTCCCTTCTGGCACCCCTATGATGCAAACGTTAGTACACTTGAAGTTGTCCCAGAGACTCCTTACATTATTCTCATTTTTTTTCTTCTTGCTGTACCGATTAGTTGTCTTTTGCTTCCTTATGTTCCAAATCATTGATTTGATTTTTGGCTTCATCCACTCCACTGTGCTAATTCCCTGTAAATTGTTCTTTATTTTAATTAGTGTATCCTTCATTTCTGATTGGGTCATTTTTATGCTGTTGAAGTACTCACTGAGTTCCTTAAGCATCCTTATAACCAATGTTTTTAAGTCTGCACCTGGTAGATTGTTTATCTCCATTTTGTTTAGTTCTTTTTCTGGATTTTTGATCTATCCTTTCATTTGGCCTATATTTCTTTGTCTCCTTGTTTTGGCAGCCTCTCTTTGTCTGTTTCTATGTATTAGGTAGAGTTGCTATGACTCCGTGTCTTTGTAACATGGCCTAATGTAGTAGGTGTCCTGTAGGGTCCAATGGCACAGCCTCTCCTACCCCCAAGCTGAGTACTTGAGGTGTACCCTCCATATGGGCTGAGTAGCTCCTCCTCTTGTAGTTGAGTCTTGATTGCTGTCAGCAGGTCAATGGGAAGGATTTACCCAGTCCAGTCAAGTGGTAGGACTGGCTGTGACCCCTGGCCACCAACCACCTCCCTTTGTGGCTTGTGGAGGTGATTAGGTGGTGGTGCTCTGACGTGGTCTGTAACTTCCACCAGGTGCACAAGCTCTGGAGTTTCCCAGGTGGTACAGGCCAAGGTCAGCCACCACCCGTGTTATGTTTGAGTCCACTTGGTGTAAGCTAAAAAGCAACCTGCAGATGGCTGCCACTGTTGTTGGAACCACTTAGCAAGAGGTATGGGTGGCTGGGCTCAGGTGTTGCTTGTTTTTACGGGTATAGGAAGATCTGAGGCCTATGCCAAGCCAAGCCACTCATATGGAAAAAAGCTTGAGTGGGCCCTTAAGTTGGATGGGGCAGAGCCTTATTAGGTAATCGCCAAGGTGGGGCAAACTGAGAGGTTGATAGAGCCTCAGATGGAGCCACTGCACTGTGGCTCGGTGTGTGGGAGGGCTCAGAAAAAGAACAATGGCCACTGCCTACAGTTCTGTCCGGAAGGAAGCTGTCCCCCAGCTCTCACCCTGATGCCAGACACTTCAGTGCCTCCTTGTATGCCACTGGTGCCCTTCAAACTGTTGCCCCAGTGCTGGAACCCAGAGGAAGTAAGTCCATGTGTGGGGCCCTTCAAGAGAAGACACCTGAGAATCCCACAATTTCTTCCACTGACCCAATCCCCACTGGTTTTTGTAGGCAGAAGTTATGGGGACTTATCTTCCTGGCACTGGAACCTTTGTCTGGGTGGTCTGGTACTGGGCTGGGATCCCTCACTCCCAAGATATCCCCCACCCTGATTTTTACCCACCACATGTGGGTGTGGGAATGGCCCGTTCCTTGTCTCCACATCTCCAGGTTTCCACTCCTCCTACCCATCTGGATGAATGTGGTTTCTTTAATTCCATAGTAGTTGGACTTCCATACAGCTTGACTTTCTGATGGTTCTGAGTAATGGTTGTTCTGCAGTTTACTTGTAATTTTGCTGTGGTTGTACAAGGGTGTGAGCCGTGTTCACCTATGCCTCCATGGTCTGAAGTTTTTAACGAATGTCGATTTTGATGTCTCCTCCCATTTTCCTACTTCCTCCCCATGCACAGCCATTTTTTCCTCCAGTTCTTTCTCGTTTTTCTGTTATATCATTTCTCTCCCAGCAACTATTGAATAATCACTCCACATCTGTGCCTACCACATGCTGGGCAATTTCCTAGGTACTTTGCATTGATTCTAATTCTGCCAAGGTAGGCACTGTCTGCATTTTACAAATGAGGAAACTGAGGGTCAAGGAGACTAAATAATTTGCCCCAAGCCCAGTGTCAGAGCCAAGGCTCAAAGCCAGGTGTATACAGAGCCTTTGTGCTCTCCCCACACCAGCTGTCTCTTCCTGCCCATGTAACACATCCCAGTTCATCTGTCCTCATGCCTGTCATCGTCATTGTCAGCTGAGGTTCATCTTTTTCTGTTTCTCATTTTTCTTCAGGACTCGGGATTCTGTATTCTCTCTGACATCATGTTTTACATTGTCGGTGTTTCTTTCTCCTGCTTTCTTACTAGCTCTCTCTGGATGCCTTTCTTCTCCCATGCCTCCTTCCCCCCAGCACGCTCCTGACTGTGGAGAGTTTATCTCTGTCCTTCCCTCCTTGTGGCGGCTCTGGCCCAAGCGTGGTGAAATCAGCGCTGTCCTGGGAAAGCAGTGGGAGTCAAAGGAGGAAGAAAAACAGTAGACGGACATGGGCAGGGTGGCTGTGTGACACTGGATTCAGGAGGAGAGGGCCAGGAAAGTGATTTGGGTGGGGGGATGTGAGCACATAGGTAAATCTGTTTTGGGGGTTTACCAAGGATTTGGGGCTTTCATGAGTGATAAGATTATGTGGGTTTGAAAAAGAGATTGGGGAACATGACAATCCCAGGTGGGGCTGGGACTCAGGGAGGCCATATGTGGGGGCCCCAAACCAGGGGGAGGCAGAAGTGGGGCTCAGACCAGACCAAGCCCACAAAGCTTCTGGGGTGGTTTGACATTGCCCCTCACCCCCCTCTAGACCAGTCAGGTGGTACCCCTCACAGTGTCCTCCCCTCCCCCAAGCCCCAGTGACGTGGGGAAGCTCAGATCAAGGAGGCTAAGGCAGGCCTGGCGCCAGGACTCCCTGTTGTCTGGACCAAGAGCCCGGTGGAAGGGGCCTGCAGCCTTTTTCTTCCCCTCGGCCCACTTTGCTCTCACCTCTGCCAGGGTACACGAGCTGGTTCCAGGTACTTCTTGCATGAGTGAAAGCAGTATGTGGACGGCATCACACTGGGAGACTGTCTGATCTCCCCCTCCCTCACCTGTGCCACCGCAGGCCCATAATTACCAGGCCCTCCCATCCCTACCCTCTTGGCAGAACAGTTTACAAAAGGGGGTATGGGTATAAATCACTGCCTGGAGCAACCTGAACTAGGAACCAGCCCCAGCCCTGGGCCTGTTCTTTTCAGAGACCCTCGCCATGGCAGCCTCCCTGTCGGCCCCCTTTATCCCTCTTGTCCTCCCCTCGAAAGCAGAGAGGACCTGAGCAACAGCTCTCTTACCAGGATGCACCCATAACCCCAGCCCTGGCCCAGTTCACTCTGCTCTCTCATGTATATTTTTTATATCATCACCTGAGCATATGCTTATTTTTTTTTTTTTGGGGGGGGGGGAGAAAGAAACATCAATGTGAGAAAGAAACTGACTGGTTGCCTCCCGCATGTGCCGCAACCAGGGACTGAACCCGCAACCCAAGCATATGCCCCAACCTGGAAATGAACTTGCGACCCTTCAGTCTGTGGAACGACGCCCTACCAACTGAGCCACACTGGCCAGGGCTGATCTCTCATTTTTTAAGTTATTTGCCCCAAACCTAGTCAGCCTGGTTCATGCTTAAATCTTAGACCACACAAGAATTCCATAGAGCCACACTGCTGAGGCTCTGGCTTTCCTGGCAGAACTTCAGATTCTACACGGAGGGACTGGAGCCTGGGGAGTTGGTGTGGCCATCAGGGGGCCCACTTGTCCTGGGAGGTGTCCGTGGGTGAGGGTCCCACAGCCCCCAGAGCTCTGACCCACCCAGGCTCTTCCCCCTGAGCTTCCCCTCCCTCTGCTCCGGCAGCGGGCAGCCGGGTGAGCCAGGAGCTGCAGTACACCAAGGAGAAGCTGGGGGAGGAGGCTGCGTACACGTCCCAGATGTTGATACAGACCCCACGCCAGGAGGGAGAGAACATCCTCACACCCGAGGCACTTCGCCTCCACCTCCAGGCAGCTCTCACCGCCAGTAAAGTGCAAGTATCACTCTATGGAAAGTGAGTCTGGCTGATCCCCTGAGCAGCTGGGGGTGAGGCATGCTATGGCAGGGCCAGAGTGGGAATCCCCCTTGTCTGCTGATCTCCTGTACCCCTGGCTGCTGCAGGTCCTGGGATTTGAACAAAATCTGCTATAAGTCAGGAGTTCCCCTCATCGAAAATGGAATGATTGAGCGGGTGAGTGTCCTGAGCTATCCTCTGAGACAGGGTGGAAGTGGAACCTTCTCTGCAGTAGGGGAGGCTCAGAGAGACTCCAGGAGACTAAAGGTTGGGGGTGGGGGGTTATAGAGGGCATCCTACAAAGTCATGGGGAAAGGAGCCCACAGACAGGACTGATGTGGCCTGGGCTGTCCCTGGCAGATGATTGAGAAGCTGTTCCCGTGCGTGATCCTCACCCCGCTTGACTGCTTCTGGGAGGGAGCCAAACTCCAAGGGGGCTCTGCCTACTTGCCGTGAGTGCCACTGCAGCTGCTCCCGGGCCCTGCCTTGTCGTGTTCAGAGACTTCCCCAGTGGAAAAGAGGGGTGGAATTAAAGATGATGATCAAAACCTTACCAAGGGCCTAATGACCTCCCAGGCCAGGGTCAGAGCAGGGTGGCCCTAGGCTCTCTCCACGCCCAGTCCCCATACTTGGCAGGAAAGTCAGACCTTCTAATTCAGACACAGCAAAACAGATCTGTAAGCCCTAAGCAAAGGAGGAAAAAGATCCCCAGAAAGAGACTGCCAGGGAGATTTAGCGAGGAGTCAGCTAAGCTGTTGCCCAGGCCATAGAGAAAACCTAATAGAGACAGCTGCCCATATGGTCACGTATTGGAACTAAGGGTAGAAAGCTTGGGAAGAGACTCAGAGGGACTTTTCTGGGCCTTTCACACCTGTCCTGATGTCCCCCCCAGCCCCTTGCATCCACCCACAGCTCACTGTAGCCACCCGGTGGGCTGGAGCTCTGGGAAGCTTTGCCTTGCACCCCCTCCATACAGAGGAGGGTAGGGTACAGCATGGGTCCCCTAGGAGCAGTTTGGAGGGTGGGAATTGATCCCTGTTCCTCACCAGCCTTGGTCTCTCCCTCAGTGGCCGTCCCGACATCCAGTGGACCAACCTGGATCCTGAGCAACTCCTGGAGGAGCTGGGTCCCTTTGCCTCCCTTGAGGGCTTCCGGGAGCTGCTTGACAAGGCACAGGTGGGCCAGGCCTACGTGGGGCGGCCCTGTCTGAACCCTGATGACCTTCACTGCCCACCCAGTGCTCCCAACCATCACAGCAGGCAGGTGGGTCCCAGCCCAAGCTGCCAGGGAAGGGCTGTTTTCCATCCCTTTCCCCTCCTGTGTCCCTCTGTTATGGGAGAGAGCAGACTCCATGCTCTGCCTCCATCTCCCAGATGTTGTCACCCTGTCTCCACTCTGCTGGACACCTACAGCCTTCCATTCTCAGTTCTCCCAAGGGACCCTCAGGTGGCACGTGAATCCCTTTGTCCTTTTCTAAGCCCAGAAAGGCTGGACTTTATCCAAATAGATGTGTACAGGGCGACCGAGGACAAATCAGCTGAGCAAAAGCATCACACCTACTTTCCTGAGTGCCTAGTTTCATGACCCTGTGAATGTGGACCTTTTTCCAAAACCAGCCAAAATTATGCCATCCCCAGGCCCCTGCTCCCCCTTGTGGCCTGTCCTCTGCTGTTCACTTCAAGCATGGGACAGTCTTCTATGCTTCAGGCCCACAGAGCTCCATGGTTCCTGGAAGTACCAGCCCAGGGACAGCAGGGCCTTGAGTAACAAGCCCCGTCTCTGACCCCCTCCAGGCTCCCAATGTGGCTCAGGAATTGAGCGGGGGCTGCCATGGTTTCTCCCACAAGTTCATGCACTGGCAGGAGGAATTGCTGCTGGGAGGCATGGCCAGAGACTCCCAAGGACAGCTGCTGAGGTAGGGCCTCCCCTGGGACTCAGCAAGGGGACCCCAGACTGGGAACCCACACTCTGATCCCAGGCAGCTCTGTCAAAAGCCCCCTGCACTGGGCATTCAGGCTAGCTCGGACACCTGGTTCTCCTGCCCCCTGACCAGGGCAGAGGCCCTGCAGAGCACCTTCCTGCTGATGAGTCCCCGCCAGCTGTACGAGCACTTCCGGGGTGACTACCAGACACATGACATCGGCTGGAGCGAGGAGCAGGCCGGCACAGTGCTGCAGGCCTGGCAGCGGCGCTTCGTGCAGGTCAGTGTGGGGAAGGGCGGAGCGGCACCCCAAGGCCACGTCCCCCTCCTGCCCCTCAGACCCTCCCTGTCTCTCCAGCTGGCGCAGGACTCCCTGCCCGAGAACGGGTCCCAGCAGATCCACGCCTTCTCCTCCACCACCCTGGACGACATCCTACACACGTTCTCTGAAGTCAGCGCTGCCCGTGTGGCGGGAGGCTACCTGCTCATGGTGGGTCCCGTCCTGGTGCCTTGCCACCGGCACCTCCCCTGGGAACCTCTGTCCAAGACAGTGTCATCTCCCCACAGTTGGCCTACGCCTGTGTGACAATGCTGCGGTGGGACTGTGCCCAGTCCCAGGGTGCTGTGGGCCTCGCCGGGGTGCTGCTGGTGGCCCTGGCTGTGGCCTCAGGCCTTGGGCTCTGCGCCCTGCTCGGCATCGCCTTCAATGCCGCCACGACCCAGGTACACCAGGTAGGGCAGACATGGGGAGCCCACAGCCCCAGCTGCTCAGTTCCTGCAGCTGCCCACCCCTGTGCCCCTCCAGGTGCTGCCCTTCTTGGCACTGGGCATCGGCGTGGATGACATATTCCTGCTGGCACACGCCTTTACAGAGGCTCCACCAGGGACTCCTCTCCAGGTGCGGCCTCACCCTCCAGCCTGGGCTCTTCCAAGTTCAGCATAGGGCTTACGAACCTCTTGGTTTGGGTGACTTTGGGCTGGTCATGAACCTCCCTGTGCCTCAGTTCCCTCATCTGTAAATGGGTGTAAAAACAGCACTTGTATTATAAGGCTTCATGAGAGGATCGGCGAGAGACCTCAGGCCGAGTGCCCAGAGCAGTGTGCGTGCAAGCACTTGGTGCCCAGTGCGTGCGAGCTGCTGCGTGGCGGTGGTCCCTGCTCTGCTGCCCCGAGTTCCCAAGCCTCCCCTTCACTCAGCCTCGAAGACTCACGACCCCTCCCCTGTCCTGGCAGGAGCGTTTGGGTGAGTGTCTGCAACGCACAGGCCCCAGTGTCGCGCTCACATCCATCAACAACATGGTCGCCTTCTTCATGGCCGCCCTAGTCCCCATCCCTGCCCTGCGGGCCTTCTCCTTGCAGGTGAGGCTTCACAAAGAGGGCCTGGGCTCAGGGTGGGCGTGGAGCTGGGACACGCTTCATTCAGCCTTTGCGCCCTTCCTGTCCATCCCCCAGGCGGCCATCGTGGTTGGCTGCAACTTTGCAGCTGTGATGCTTGTCTTCCCAGCGGTCCTCAGCCTGGACCTGCACCGGCGCCACTGCCAGCGCCTTGATGTGCTCTGCTGCTTCTCCAGGTACTGTCCCTGCACCCCCAGGCCCACCCCACCCCACCCTGCCCCACCAGGCCTTCCTTCCTTGGCCCTACCCCCTCCTGTCCCCTCACTAGCATTTCCAAGTGCAGACCTGTCACCCTGTTTCTCTGTCTCTTTTAGCCCCTGCTCTGCTCGGGTGATTCAGATTCTGCCCCAGGAGCTGGCAGATAGGACAGTACCAGTGGGCATTGCCCATCTGACTGCCACCGTCCAAGCCTTTGCCCACTGCGAAGCCAGCAGCCAGCAGCATGTGGTCACCAGCCTGCCTCCCCATGCCCACCTGGTGCCCCCACCTTCTGACCCACTGAGCTCTGAGCTCTTCAGCCCAGGAGGGTCCACACGGGACCTTCTAGGCCAGGAGGAAGGGACAAGGCAGAAGGCAGCCTGCAGGTCTCTGCCCTGTGCCCGCTGGAACCTTGCCCATTTTGCCCGCTATCAGTTTGCACCCTTGCTGCTCCAGTCACACACCAAGGTGAGTCTCCAAGCCTGGAGGAGTTGAGGTGGGCCAGGGCAGAAGCTCGGGTTCTCTGGGCCCCAAGACGGGCAGGGGGCCAGGCCCAGCATCTGCTGGCTGGGGGCATCCCTGGGCCTCTATCCAAGTTGTCACCTCCCGCAGGCTGTGGTGCTGGTACTCTGTGGGGCTCTGCTGGGCCTGAGCCTCTACGGAGCAACTTTGGTGCAGGACGGGCTGGCCCTGACAGACGTGGTGCCTCGGGGCACCAAGGAGCATGCCTTCCTGAGCGCCCAGCTCAGGTACTTCTCCCTGTACGAGGTGGCCCTGGTGACACAGGGTGGCTTTGACTACGCCCACTCCCAACGCGCCCTCTTTGATCTGCACCAGCGCTTCAGTTCCCTCAAGGCCGTGCTGCCCCCACCTGCCACTCAGGCGCCCCGCACCTGGCTGCACTATTACCGCAACTGGCTACAGGGTAGGAGGCGAGGAGACGGGCGGGGAGGGCTGCTACAGGCAGAAGCCCAGGGGCCACAGGCTAACTGCACCCTACCCTGTTCTCCCCCAGGGATCCAGGCTGCATTTGACCAGGACTGGGCTTCTGGGCGCATTACCCGCCACTCGTACCGCAATGGCTCTGAGGACGGGGCCCTGGCCTACAAGCTGCTCGTCCAGACCGGCGATGCTCGGGAGCCTCTGGATTTCAGCCAGGTTGGGAGAGGGCTGGAAGGGTCAGGGCAGACAGAGAGGGCCCGGACCTCACAGACCCAGGCCTTCAGCCCTCCCTGCCTCTGCAGTTGACCACAAAGAAGCTGGTGGACAAGGAGGGGCTGATTCCCCCCGAGCTCTTCTACGTGGGGCTGACCGTGTGGGTGAGCAGTGACCCCCTGGGCCTAGCAGCCTCGCAGGCCAACTTCTATCCCCCACCTCCCGAGTGGCTGCATGACAAGTACGACACCACCGGGGAGAACTTCCGCAGTGAGTCTGGGGGGGAGCCAGCAAGAGCCTTGGCCTGGGCCCACCCAGGCCCTACCCTAAGGCCCTGCCTACCGCTCCTGTGCTCACTGGCCACCCTTCCCTCTCCCTGCCACCCCCTCCCCTCCACAGTCCCGGCGGCCCAGCCCCTGGAGTTTGCCCAGTTCCCCTTCCTACTGCATGGCCTCCAAAAGACTTCGGATTTCGTGGAGGCCATCGAGGGGGCCCGGGCAGCGTGCGCTGAGGCAGGCCAGGCCGGGGTGCGCGCCTACCCCAGCGGCTCCCCCTTCCTCTTCTGGGAGCAGTATCTGGGCCTGCGGCGCTGCTTCCTGCTGGCGGTCTGCATCCTGCTGCTCTGCACTTTCCTCGTCTGTGCCCTGCTGCTGCTCAATCCCTGGACGGCTGGCCTCATAGTGAGTCTCTGTAGGGTTGGGGCTGGAGAGGCCCACGGCTCCCCCACACTCCCCTGCCCGTCCCATCATCCCTCCTCCCAGGAGCCCTGGGTGAGCGCTGCCCTTCCCAGGTGCTGGTCCTGGCACTGATGACCGTGGAGCTCTTCGGCATCATGGGTTTCCTGGGCATCAAGCTGAGTGCCATTCCCGTGGTGATCCTTGTGGCCTCTGTGGGCATTGGTGTCGAGTTCACGGTCCACGTGGCTCTGGTGAGCACAGGCACTGTGGGAGGGGTGGGCCAGCTGACTCGATATGCAACACATACTCATCCAGCCCCTAATACGTGCTGGGAACTGTTTAAGAATTGGAGATATAATAGCAATATAGACAGGCTTTACCTTCAAGGAGCTTATATTCTAGAGTGTGGCGTTAAAAAGTAAACAAATAAATAAATCAGCAGCCGTTTCAGTAGAGAGGAAGGGACAAAGCCCTGACCAGAATGGGGCAAGGACAGAACGGAGGAGAGGAAATGGGAACCAGTGATTCCTTTGGGTGCTTTACAGTGAAGGGGATCGGAGAAGCGGGAGGGCAGCAGGCAGCAATGTGGGTAAAGGACCAAGACAGAGGCAGGCGCCGGCCGGAGGAGGCGTGAGAGGAGGGAGCCACACTCCAGCTGGAGGCACCAGCACAAACCTGGCCAGACCCCGCACACAGCTCCCTTCTTTTCCGGCCCAAACAGCCCTGTTATCATTCTGGGCATAAGAACAATATACACTGCTGGTGGGGGGTGGGGTCAGCATGCAGAAAAGTTCAAGGAATAAAAATCCTCTCAAATATCACCCTGAGAAGTAACTTATCACCTTAATATCCATCCTCCTAGACCAGGGTGCAGCGCACTGTTTCCGTAAAGGGCCAGAGAGTAAATACTTCGGGCTGGGTGGGTCACTGAGCGTCTCTTGTGACTCTGCCGCTGCAACAGTAAAGCAGCCACAGACAGCACAGAAATGAATGGGTGTGGCTGTTTAAATAAAACTTTATTTGCCAAAATAGGTGACAGACTGTGGTTTGCCAACCTTTTGTAGACATTGCTCTGTGTCTCGCCAGACATACCTGTGCAATGTTACCTAAGTGGACTCACGCATGCTGCCTAGACAGTGTCCAAGAACTCAGCTCACCTGGCCTGCTTTGGGCCAAGGCATGGAGGACCCCCAGGGACAGATGTACAGAAGGTGGGGACATGAGAGCTGGCCATGGCTGGCCGAGGAGCAGCTCTAGAACCACTTTGTTCCCCCAGGGCTTCCTGACCGCCCAGGGCAGCCGGAACCTGCGGGCCGCCCGGGCCCTAGAGCACACGTTCGCCCCAGTGACCGATGGGGCCATCTCCACTCTGCTGGGTCTGCTTATGCTTGCTGGTTCCAACTTTGACTTCATTGTAAGGTAGGGGAGGGCTCTGGGCAGAGAGGCGGGGCGGGCCCATGCTGATCTCAGAGCCTGCCCAAGCTGCCCTCCCCGCTACCTCCTAGGTACTTCTTCGTGGTGCTGACAGTGCTCACGCTCCTGGGCCTCCTCCATGGGCTCGTGCTGCTGCCTGTGCTGCTGTCCATCCTGGGCCCCCCACCAGAGGTGACCATACCCTCCCTAGCTCAGGGGACAAGGTGGGACAGGCAAGGGATAGAGCCAGGATAAAATGCCCTCAGTGGCCAAGAGACAGGACTCAACTCACAAGGATCCTCCCGATGGGGCGCCACCAACAGAAAAGTCGCAGCCTGCCCCTCATCTCTCCTGGCTTCTTCTTTTTAGTAGGTTTACTGATTTGAGAGGGAGAGAGACAGAAATATCCATTTGTTCCACTTATTTATATATTCATTGATTGATTCTTGTATGTGCCCTGACCAGGGATCGAACCCGCAACCTTTGTATATTGAGACAACACTCTAACCAACTGAGCTACCTGGCCAGGGTTCTCCAAGCTTCCTTATAGAACCCGCTTTAGCCTCCAGGGTCCAGAGCAAGGTGCATGGTTTGTCCTGGGCCTTGACATCCTGTCTGTTGTCAGCTGTCATATCCTGTTGGAGGCCAACAAGGCTTCCCAACAACTATGGCCATACACCAGGGAGGTAATGGAGGGGACTGAGGCTCCAGCAGCCCTGGGCTCACTGGGGATGATGTCTCTCCCCAGGTGATACAGATGATGTACAAGGAGAGCCCAGAGGTCCTAAACCCCTCGGCTCCACAAGCAGGAGGGCTCAGGTGGGGGCTGCCCCCGACCCTGCCCCAGAGCTTCGCCAGAGTGACCGCCTCCATGACCGTAGCCCTCCACCCACCCCCACTGCCCGGTGCCTACATCCACCCAGCCTCTGATGAGTCTGCTTGGTCCCCTGCTGCCACACCAGCTGCCAACAACTCCAGCAACCTCACTTGTAGGGCACCATGTCCAGCCACTGAGTGAAAGAGCAGCTGAAGCATGGAGACTCTGCTTGGGCCACACGAAGTCACTGGGAAGCAAGGGGTGGGTTAGTGAACGCAGGACAGACTCCTGGTGAGCTCTGCTGCTGCAGCTGCCCGTCTGCCAGTGCCCCTTCCCTGACTTGGCCATCACTGACCCCCCCCCCGCCCCCCCCGCTGATACCTATAGAGAACCAACACCCTCTGGGCCGGGAGCAGGTGCCCACACCCTGGCCCTGTGTACCTGTCCCTGTGTCTGGGCAGGGGTAAAAGCCAGCACTTCAGGCTGCAGTGCAGCCCTGTTCCCACCACCCCACCCCACACTGCTGCCCCCAGCAGACCAGGCCTGAGAGACCCTCTCACACCCTTGCCAGTCCTGGTCCCCCACTGCTCGGTGACCCCTGGGCAAGCTCTGCCTGCCTACCTCCCACCACATAACTTATTTATATGGAGATGTTTATTTTTGTAGTTTGTACAGATGTTAGCTGTGCTAAAGTTTTATTTTTAAAGAGTGAAATATATTCTATATGAACTCACCTCAAATGACTTTGGTGCCTTTCTTTCTGACAGTGTTGGAAGTTTGCAAGTAGAAATGTCAGGACCTAAGGTCCTGGGGCCACTCTGTTCCTAAGTGGGAGAGGCCCCAGGTTAAACTGTGGTCACACAACTGCAGTCCTCGTGAATTCACCCGGAAGTGGAGATGACTGGAGGTGATGTTCAGCAAACATGCTGTCGTGTACTTGGTAACTGGTCTGGGGGAAATGTTTAGCACACAAAATGATACAAATGTTTTTGGTGTCAAAACCAACCACTGGCTTTCAGAGCCATCCTAACCCAGCCCTGCGCACTTGACCAGACACAGGCCCACCTTCCCGTTTCGGCAGCATGGGGGGCGCGGGTGCAGGGGTACAGCTGGGAAGTGAAGTGGAAGGTCAGGAAAGTGGCCAGTTGCAGAGATGGGAACAGCAAAGGCTGGGGAATATTTTAGGGTTTTTTTGCCCAGACCAACCTCCAAGGCAGAGGCCTCTGCAAGTCAGCAGTCAGCCGGCGCCCTGGAGGTGTCTTTGGCCAGACATACAGGGGTTGTTTGGGGTGGTGGGGGCTGGGGGAGAACTGTTCAGAAACTGTGTTGGCAACCAGTGAGGCACAATGTTTGAGCTGTTCTGGGAAGGCTGAGCAGCCCCACTGCACGGAGGTCTTGAGGCCACGCCCCTGGGCTACACACTGCGTAGTGCCCAGCCCCAGGGAGTGTGGGGGTAGGGGGTGGTTATTGCCTTTCCCCACCTATTCCAGGGCTCAGTCTCAACTGATACATATACACACCCTGGGTTCCAGCCACCCCGAGAGCTCTGCCTTCTCACACCTCACCCACCACACCAACGGCCAGATCATCATGTTCTGACCAAAAGTGAAAAAATAACTAAAGCTAATGCAGCTGAATCAACACTAAAATATCAAAAAAGACCTTAAGAGAAGTGAGTAGTTGGCTTGGAACCTCAAGTAGGGGGTGCATCCAACACATCCAAGGGATAGAAGCTGGCTGGATTTGGGTCCAGTGGTGTTTGGGCCATTAGGAGAGCCCAGCAGGCTGGCACAGAGAAAAAGGTGTCAGCCCACTACGCCACGGACTGACTCAGTGACCCAGGAAAGTCAGCTCACCTCCCTGAGCCTCAGCATCTTCCTTTGTGAGATGGGAAGATGTCTGACTGCCTTATATCTTTTTCTTTCAGGATTTTAAATGAAATCCTTTTTCATTTTGTTTAAGATTTTGTTTATTTATTTTTACAGAAAGAGGAAGGGAGGGAGAAAGAGGGAGAGAAAGATCTATGTGTGAAAGATGCATCGATCAGTTGCCCTTCACACGCCCCCAGCTGGGGGCCTGGCCCACAACCCAGGCATGTGCCCTGACCAGGGATCAAACCTGTGACCTTTGGTGCATGGGAAGACGTTCCAACCAACTGAGCCACACTGACCAGGGCAGTGCTCTCTATTTTTGTAGTTTGTATAGATGTTAACTTTGCTAAAAGTTTTTTGCTCCAATTGCATACTTGGGGAAAAACCCTGAAACGGAATGAAGGATGTGTCCTGGTATGGCGGCAGCTGAAGGGATTCCAGCCAGTTGGAGCTCGACGGCCCCAGGAATGGTCAGTCCTGGGGCACTGGCCCCAACCAGTCTCTGGAACAACAAGTCCCACTGCCCACAAGGCAGCGCACCCTGTGTGGCACCTCATGCAACTCAGCCCTCTGACTTTAACACCTTCTCACCCCTGCCCATCACTGACAAGATAAAATCCAAGCCATTTTCAGGCCCAACTCCACATAGTCTCTGCTGTCACCCCGTCTCTCGCTGTGACAGAGCCCTGCCAGACACGCCCTCATTCAGGAACACCACATTGTACACAAGAATTACTTTTGGTGTTCACCTCCTGGAATTTCTCTTCTGCTATTCCCTCTGCTAGAACAGTGTCACCTCCCCTAGACGGAACTATCGTTCAAGATAAATTGGATGCTGCCCTGGCTGGTGTGGCTCAGTGGACTGAGTGGTGCCCTCTGAATTGAACGGTTGCCAGTTGAGTCCCAGTCAGGTCACACGCCTGGGTTGTGGGCCAGGTCCCAGGCTGGGGTGTTGGGGGGAGCCAGAGGTAACCAACTGATGTACTGCTTACACGCTGATGTTTTTCTCCCTCCCTTCCCCTCTCTAGAAGTAAATAAATAAAATCTTAAAAATAAAAAAAAAAAGATAAATTGGATGCCACCCCTTGGGGGCGTGGTGATGTGCTACCTACGTGATCCCACGGCCCTGATTGGCTGTGCTGAACAGTCTCCGCTTCTGTCCTTAGAACTGTGACGCCCCTACGGGTATAGAACGACAGGACTAAACCTCAAAAGTTGGGACTTAATCCCAGCCTCCAAAGGTACTCGGCCCCCAGCACTGACAGAAAATCCCTTCCTTTCCGGACAAACCGGGCGCGGGTTCCCAGGTAGACCTGCAGAGAAGAGAGGAAGACCTGTGGCCCCAGAGTCCCCACAGCGGCAGCTGGTGTCACAGACCGCCGGAGCTGCCTGCGATTTGCATACCCGTGGTGCACCACGAACAAGTTCACGGCGCTTGAGTTCCAGCCCCACGGGAATCTGCCCACTGTGGCAGGGCATACTGCCTGTTAGAAACGTGCGGTCCATTCAAACCGGAGGCCGGGAGCGCGAGCGGCGCAGGCACTAACAACCCTAAGTGTGCTGGGGTTGGCTTGCGCTGGCAGGTTTCCCAGCTGAAACACAAAGGTATACTCTAGTTTCTCTTCAAAACGCATAAATCTTTCGCCTTTTACTAAAGATTTCCGTGGAGAGGAACAGTTCTGAGTTCTTGAATAATTTTTGAGGTCTCATTTTTTATGAGGCTAGGTTTTAGAAGTTAAAAAATAGACAGTAGCTTTTGAGCACTTTTCCCATAACCATGAATGTCTCACTAGCTTTCCAAAAATTCTAATTCAAGTTTTTTACAGTTAAAAGGAAATAAGAAAACCCAACAGTTTTTTACAAAGTGTATATACATTGTTTAAGAAGATTGTGAATGCTTTGTTTGAGACCTCAGAGCTAGTGACCTTTCAACTTGTACATGAATCAGCAGGTCCTACTGATGCCCACATTTTATCATCCCTTAAGTCCAAGAGCTCCCCTGATTTACCCAATAGGTTCTCTAAACTGTTTTCATCAGACTCTTTACACATCCCACTCTCCCCCTTTGTCTCTCTCAATTCTCTGCCAAATTATTTTTTAAATGTTTCTACTTATTTACGTATTTTTATGTTTTTTATTTTTCAAGATTCGTTTATTTATTTCAGAGAGAGGGAGAGAAACATTGATGTGAGAAAGAAGCATAGATCAGTTGGGTTCGCAGGCAGGTGCTCAACCCACTAAAGCCACACCAGCCAGAGCACAGCCAAGTTCATTTGTTAAATGCAAACCTGATCTTGGCCGGTGTAACTTAGTGGACTGAGCACTGGTGTGTGAACTGAAAAGTCACCAGTCCAATTCCCAGTCAGGGCACATGCCTGGGTTGCAGACCAGCTCCCCAGCTGGGGGATTATAAGAGGCAACCGATCGATGTGTATCTCTTACACAGTGATGTTTTTCTCCCTCTCTTTCTCCCTCCCTTACACTCTCTAAAAGTAAATAAAATCTTTTTTAAAAAAAATAAATAAATGTAGCTCTGGCTGCTGTGGCTCAGTGGATTGAGTGCCAGCCTGCAAACCAAAGGGTTGCCGGTTTGATTCCCAGTAGGGCACATGCCTGGGTTGTAGGCCAGGTCAGGCAACCACACATTGATGTTTCTTTCACCCTTTCTCCCTCCCTTCCCCTCAGTCTAGAATAAGTAAATAAACTCTTTAAATAAATAAATGAATAAATAAATGTAAATCTGATCTCTCTCACACACACACACATAACTCTCTCCCACCTTTCCCCAAAATATGAGGTTTGTGCACCCTCCTGCTCCTTCCAGTCTCTAGCACAAAATTATCTCATGGAAGGACTGCACTCACCACCCTGTATGAAACGATCCCACTCCCACCACATCACCATCTATCCTTTGGACAGGCTTTATTTGTCCTCAGAGTACAAACTACTCTGACTATAGCATACATTAATTTTATTACTTTTCTGTCTGTTTCTCCTCCTAGAATGTAAGTTTCGTGAGACAGGGACTTTACCTGACTTGTTCTCTGATGGATTCCATGATCTAAAAATCAATGTCTGGCACGTGACCACTCAATGAATATTTGTGGAACAAGTGGATGAATGAATGTATTTTCTAAATCACATGTACAGTATTTGATCTGTCCCACTACAGTTCTAATCACTTTATAACATTCATCTTCCTAAGAACCCTACTGAATAGATTCTTTTATTAGAGCCATTTTATAAATAAGAAAAGTGAGGCATAGACAGGTTAAATAGCCTCACTCAAGTTACAAAGCCAGAAAGTGGCGGAGCTGGGGTTCATACACAGGCAGTGTGGCTCCAGAAGAGGCACACTCTTAATCATTGTGCTACTGATGGGGTCCAGGACATGCTACCCCCAAACATGGCACCTTGGCATATTGAATATTTTAAACTGAAAGAATTTGAGAAAACAGGAAAGTCACTTTGACCTCCCCACCCCACCACACCCCGTGTTCCGGAGAGATCTGATCAGACCCCTGGGGAGGAATAGGGCGGGGCCGTAGGAGGAGTTTGCGAAGGCAATGGTCAGCAGTCTGAGACGGGATTGGCTGAGAAGCTGAATGCTTCCAGAGTGCAGGGAAAAATGGAGGGCAGAGGTGGGCTAGCTGGCCCGCTGGCCCCCTGGCTCTGTCCCTTCAGTGTGCCTGGGTGATCGGGCTACAGCTGCCTGCGTTTCCCAGTGCGCAGGATTTTAGAGGAAAAGAAACTCGAGGCACAGCCTAGGATTGGTTTGGCCTGGCAGCGGGTGGCAGGGTTATTCTTCCTTGGGTGTTCTAGAAGGGACAAGGTCTGAGGCAGAAGCCTGCCATTCTTCCAAAATTGTGAAACTTTTGTATTTTATGTTGTTTTAGTTTGTAAGCTAATTCTGTAGAAATAAGATAATTAAAACTAACGGGGAAATGATAGAACTCAGGTGTTAAACAGTTTAGCCTTAATTGATAGGCTTAAGTGATTAAAGTTGTAACTAAAGAGTTAAAGAGTTTAGCCCTGGCTGGTGTGGCTCGGGATTGAGGGCCAGCCTGTGAACCATAAGGGTCCTCAGTTCATTTCCCAGTCAGGGCACATGCCTGGGTTGTAGGCCAGGTCCCCAGTTGTGGGGCATGGGAGAGGCAACCACACATTGATGTTTCTCTCCCTCTCTCCCTCCCTTCCATTCTGTCTAAAAGTAAATAAATAAATAAAATCTTGAGTCTGGCGCCTTAGACCACTCAGCCATCCTGACACCACGCGTAAATAAAATCTTTAAAAAGAAATAAACATAAACAAAATCTTTAAAAAGTGTTTTAAAACATTGTAAAAAGTTAAAGAGTTTAGTGTTAATTGATAGGCTTAAGTGACTAATGTATGTGGAAAGCTGTTATCCAAAATTGTGAAGCTTTTGGATAAAGACTCCTCTCCTTTATCACCAAAACTTTGCCTCTGGAATTTTGCTTAGAGGGCGGCTGCTGGCAGCAGGATCCCACCTGCTGTTTGGGAACACCGTCACCCCACTCCCTTCTCCCTGACAACAAGCCATGAAATCCTCATTAGGCTCCTGAGAGGAACCTTCCCCATACCTGGAGGGAAGGTGTTATCCTGATCTCCAAAGACAAAGGGACTCCAAAAAGAATCCTAACCAGTTACACTCACCTGATACTCTTTGACCTGTCATATTTCTCTACAACTGTCCACTCTTCATCAAACCTAACATAAAAATACTCATGTTTCACCTTTTCTTCCAGTCTTCAGTTCCCATGTAGAACTAGTAAATTTGTATGTTTTTTCTCCTGTTAATGTCTTTGTCTGTTTAATTTCAGATCCACCCAGGGACCCTAAAAGGGGCAAAGAAAACTTTTTCCTCTCCCACACTACCTTTTCTTTTAGCAAAAGGGATTGTGGGTGAAAAGGGGGCAGCATAATAAATCTAACTGAAACTAACCTCACAGGGTGATCTGATCATGAAATCCTAACTGGTCAGGTCTGTGGTGGGTGGTCACGCCCCAGGCGTATTGGCTTCTTTAGTAAAAGGCTTATCTTTGCCTTAGACAAGCCCTGTCCCTGTTTCTGTGCCCTTTTAACTCTTTAGGGAATAAAATAGCATTTAAATAAGGAAAAAAGTCGTAAATGAACACTTACAGAGCACTGTTTAAGTGATAGGCACTGAGGAAGCAGAAATTAATAAGGCCCCACTCCAGGGATCTTTCTCCAGGGAGATTCAGACCCTCAGGAAGACTGCGTAATGAGTGAGAGCTGTAGCATGGGGAGTCTTCCATCACCGGAAGAGTAAATCCAGAGCCAGAGAACTAGTGCCTTCAGGACCAATGAATTCATGAAAGAAAAGCTGCTATTTGCAGCCACCAGTAAACTTCAAGGGCCCTGAAAGTGAAATAGATTCTATTTTGTCATGAGGGCAATGGGGACGTTGAGGGACGGACCTAACACATTGCGCACCACATAGAAATCTCTAAGACATATGCCAGGGACCGCACGTTTGGGGGCAAACTGCACGTTATTTAAATCATCATAACTACAGATCGTCTCCGGAATCGTCAAAACAGTCATCCGCATCTTCGATCTCACTGGGAATATCTGATAAATTATCGTTCAATACTTCCGGAAGTGTATCAGTTTCGTTGGTTTCCTTCCTTTTTCTGAGAGGGGGCATTTCTAAAAGCGCCAGGAACTTGAAGACGAAGACTATTAGAATGACCAAAATACCATGTAACTGCAATGCTTTATGGGTTCGTGCAATTATATAGTTTTTCGTAGATTGACCCGCATGGTTTCCACCAATGAGAGCGCTTCATTTGATGTGGACAAGACAGTGTGTTGACATCTAAAGTCCAAAACAGATGGCGCGCGAAACACGCGAAAACTTGTGAGCAGTACGCAATGTGTTAGTAAGGGGAAGACAGCTGACAATCTTAGCTAAGTCTAGCAACAGTGTGGGAAATGGATTGGGGGTGAGGGGTGGGCGCAGGAATGAAGGTGGGAAGACTAATTAGAATCTTGCAGGAATTCCTGCCACAGGGAGTATTGGCAGAACTGGGGCTAACAGAGGTGAACCAGCTGTAAAAATCTTGTGAAGGAGGAAAAATAATTTTTCCTCTACTCTGAGCTCTTGGCTGAGATCCTTGTAATAAAAAAATAAGTAAAAATTAAAAAAGACAAATTAGAAAAACAAGTTTATTAACATGTATGTTTCATATAGACATGGGAGATACCTATGGAAAAATGAGTAACTCCCTAAGGTGGGCTAAAATGCCCGCTTAAATACCATCCTCAGCTAAAGACAAAAGCAAGAAAAGTGCAGCGCCACCAGGGAAAACATAGTAAACAAGGGTAAGGCTTGTTAGGCCGATTTCAGTGGTGCCTTCTCTCCACTGACGATTCTCTTGAGTTAGTCATCCTTTTCCTGGTACAAAGAGGCGGGCGCCCTTACCAGTGGAGATTTCCTTTATAAATATAAATTTCCCTTACAAAAGGGTAACTTGTACTCTATTTTCAGAGCTTCTCCTGTTTCTCAAAATAATCATCTTAAAATAACCCTTAGGCCAAAAACGGCATGTTTTGGCTTGGCATATTCGGCTACCCTTCTTAGACAGTAGAAGCTACAGGAAGCAGATGTGAAGAGAAATAAGGCCAGGATGAGACCCAGGTGTCTTGGCATGGGCACCCACGGAAATGAGCAACACCATGGGGTCAGAACTGGGGAAAGAAGAGGAAGCTCAATTTGGAACTGAGTCTGAGGTTGCGTGGGGCATTTAGAAAGCGATCTCCGCAGGCAGCTCTGAAATTAAAGAAGGAGCGGAGCTGAAAAGCTATGAGATGGTTATAAGAGTACAAAAGGGCGGACGAAAGCGTCCCGGGACCGAGTGTTGAGTTAGGGTGTGGTGCGAGGGAGGCAAAACTATTTTGTTTTCGAGCGAGCGTGGCCAGAAGGTTGGGCCCAGGCCAAGCCCACGACGCCCCTCCCCCTCGGCCCCACCCACACAGCACTGCGCCAGGCGGGAGACGTCCTTCCCGCGCCTCGCTCGCCGAGCATGCTGGGAGCGGAAGTCCGCTCCGAGGACAGAGCATGTCGGGAGATGTAGTTTGAGACAGGCCCAGAACTCCTCGCAAGACCTGGTCTTTGGTCACTTAAAGGGCAGGTCCAGAAAGCGATGGTGCTCCCGGGGCAGGGTGCCCCTCCGGCGGCGGCACGAGGCACCCCGGGCCGCATCCCCTCTCCGCATAGCGTGGCATTTCCACGCTTCCACGATTTGTTCCACCTGCAGGGGAAAGCCGGTCACCATGGAGTCCCCCAGGGCCCCCCCATCCCGCAACCCTGGGCCGCCCTCCTCCGTGCGCCTTTCCCCCATGCTGCTGAGTAGATCTGGGCCTGGATCCTCGCGTCCGCACCGGGATGAGCGGCTCCCGCCGGTTTTGCTCTTCCAGGGCGCTCAGCTCCGCCGGGTCCAGCAGGGCCAGTCTCAACTCCCGCACGACTGGGGCCGCTACCTCGGCCACAGGCCTCTCCAGCACCGCCTGCGAACACCAGCCCTGAGCCTGGGCGGGCCGGGGCACCTCGCCTGCTGCCCACCGCCCACTCGCCGGGTTCCTGCGGCCCATCCTTCATCACCCTCAGCCCGAGCTCCCCTTCGCCCCGCTCACCGCACCCACGCGCGCCCAGCTCCGGGCCGCCAGGATGAGATCAGCCTCGTCCACGCAAAGCTTGTCACTGCGTAGCAGTGGCAGCAACGCGGACGCTGACAGCTCCAGGAAGCCGCGAGTTCGAAGCACCTCCTGTGGGTCCGAGAATGGGTCAGGGAGGAGCAGAATGAGGTGTGGGAGATTGTGGTACGAAAATGAGGAGCTGTACCTGGCTGTGGGCCTCTATGAAGGCTAGGCAACGCTCCTGCAATGGTCCCAGGCCAAAGGTTACAGCCACCTGGTGCAAAACGAGGGAGATCAGGTTAGACTTGAGAGATCATGTTGCCCAGCCCTAGCACTGGGGCCTACCTGCCTGGTCCAGCAACACCAACCTGCAAGGCCTCACAAACCAGCTCCACATCCAGCACCTTAATCACAAACTCCAGGCATATCTGGGAACAGAAATGATTACGAGTTGTGCTGAGGTATCCTTATTCCCAGACCCCAACTCCACCCCAGATGCAGTGAGCAGGCTTGGAGCAGTCAGCCACCTAGGCTCCTAGCAGCCCCAGGCCCATAGGCTCCCAGGCCAGGGGAGACAGGTAATTGCCAGGCCCTCAGCCTTGGCAAGCCAAGCCCAGCAGCCTACCTTTTAGCACACTCACCACTAAGCAGACTAAATAAGAGTTGTGCAAAAATTCCACTCTCCCTTTCACTCATCTTCCTCTACTTGTCCCCTCTCCTGACTTAAAGACACTCGAAAACACAACTAGAAATTTGAGTTTCATCCACGACAGCTTCCTCTCATCCTCACACCCAGAAAAGCACTGGGTCATGCCAGCTCCACTTCCCTCAAAGCCATGAAGCACTTCACTGGGCTTCCGCTGCCACCGCCATTCCTATAGGACTGACGAATCTCCCATCTCTCCTAGCTCCCTCTCCCCTTAGCTTCCAAATCCTCACTCCCTTACCGGAAACCTCCAGTGAATCTCCACTACCCTCTGGGTAAAAGAAGTCCAGATCTTGAAGGTCCTGCATGAACCAGCCCCTGGCACCCTCTCCAATCTCATCGCTCCCTTGCCTCCTCTCACACTTGTAGTTCAGCCGCACTAAAAGTCTCACCAGCTCCTTTTGTGCCTCTGCGACTAGACTGCCATCTTTCCACTCCCCCTGTGAACAAACTCCTACCTGTTCTACTTGACCCAACACAAATGTTTCCTTCTCCTGGCAATCTTGCTCTCTCCCTGGTAGTGATACTAGAGAGAGAGAGAGAGACCCTCTGTACAGTCTCAGCACCATTTACCCTCATCTTTCACACTTCTTACGCCCCTGTTTTAAGGGAGGTCAAGCTGGAGACAGAAGAGGCCACGTGCCCGGCCCTCTGCACAGGAGAGTTTTCCTGTCCATCTCTGTGAAGAACGAGAATCAAGGCTGACTTATCTTGGTGTCTACAGCACCAGCCATAAACATGCCATATGCCCCCACAGCACATGCAATGCCTGCACATATCCTTTTGCACACAGACACACATAAATGCCTATTTATGCAGAGAGAGATCTGTACTTCTTGTATTGGTATGTATTCTTCTCCAGAACAGAATGAGTGTGAGGCAGGGTATGAACTGAGCCCATAAGAGGCAAGGGAAATGGAGGAACCGAGGCAGGGGCCTGCCACACAAACCCACCTCTCTCAGTTCCTCCAGCCCATACTCCACAGCCGCCGTCAGCACCTCCAGCACCTGCAAAGTAGGTGGTTGGAGCAGGAGTTTTCCCTGCCCCTCAGCCCGTGCCTCCCTCTCACATCCCTGCCCAATGGGCTTACAGAATGGCGGTGCAGATTGACACTGTTCGTGTACAAGAACTCCAGCACTGCCAGGAAGGCCTCAGCTGGTACAGTGCTTAGCACCACGGGGCTAGGCACCCCAGGGCCTGGCTCTGGGCTCAGAAGTCGTTGGAAAAAATTGCATCTACAGGCCAACAAGCACCGGTGGGCAAACACCTCCTGCCGTTCTTGACCGACCACAAAGCGAACATCACTGTGGGAGAGAAGGGCAGAGAGCCAGGGAGAAGAGGCCAGAGTCCAGGGTGCAACCCTACGCTTTGTATTTGCCCATTCTGGGCCTTTGTTTCCTTGTCTGTCATATAAGAGACAGGGCTTAGTCCTTCCAGCCGAAGGTCGGGGATACACAAGCCTAGGTTCTAGTCCCAGCTCCATTCCATGGTACCGAAGGCAAGTGACTTTCTACCGTTGAATCTCAGGTTTCTCCCCCATGAAACCGGGTGGTAATCCCAAACCCTCAGGTTTCAGAGGAAGTGGCTATGCTTGATCACTGAGGGCGCACCAGGGCTGATGCAAGATTGATCCCACACACCCCTTCCCTCCCCAGCCTGAGTCCTGTGGAGGGGGGAGGAAAGTTCTTGGCTCCTCCTCCACAGACTGCAAACTCAGCTTTTTCAGTCCCTCCAGGCAGGAAGGGTGGAAGGATGGGGGTACAGAGTGCATTGGCTGCAAACAGGTGTGATAGGAATGCACCGTCAAGAGGCCAGACCACACTCTCCGTCCTCGTGATCACTTCCGGCCCTGGCCTCTAGGCCTCCGACAGCGCAGCGGGTAGGAGGCAGGAGACGAAGCTTGAGTTTTTGGAGCCTTCTAGTCCCCAGCCCGAGGCCTGGGGTTCCCCGCTACTCAGACCAGACTGTGGTCCCCAAAACAGCAAGGTTATGGGAGTCACCAGCCCTTGCAGAGGAGCCCAGCTCTGAGCCAGTGAGGACTGAAAGCTGCATTCTAGTTCTCCCTGCCAGTCCTGCCCCCATACTCTAGCCCTGGTTTCAGACACCACTTGCATCCTAGGCAGACGGTGAGCCCCAGGCGCACGCACCCGGGAACCACCTCCAGTCTGAGGCTGGCTCAGTCCCTTGAGCCTTGTCCCTCTTGTGAATCCCCGGTTCCCAGAGCAGGGTCATCTGCTCCTCTGGCTCCCCAGGGCGGGACTCAAGTTACAGCCCATCTCTCAGGATCCAGGGGGCAGAGGGCTCTTCTCTGCCAGGAGCCCAAGATCCAAAACACGGAAAGCCTTTGCCTGAGGTCACAGTCACTGGGCTGCAGCCCCCACTGCCCTCCACCTCTGGTTCTCAGGATATCAGGGACCCTGAGTTCAGCAAGAGGGTCAAGTCCTAGTTCCCCACCTCTTCTGTGCCCAGCGCTTCCTCGGTCATGGAACCAGCAGAGCTGGCTATCAAAAACCCACAGTCAGGGTCAACCCCTCACCTGTATAGGCGGTTGTTGACGAGGCTTCGGAGTGCTGTGGAAAAGGGCTCAGCCTCTCCATGTACAACCAGTCCGGGGGTCTCCATGGATGGGGTGGGGCAGGGGAGTAAGTGGGTGGAATAGCCTGGTAGGCCTGTGGTCCTTGGCATGTGGCAGGAGGCAGGTGGGAAGGAACGGGAGGCCAGGCCAGGCCCCACAGCTGGCAAGGAGACTAGAAAGGCCTGAGAGGGAGGGGCAGGAGCTTGGGAGGCCTGTTTGCTGTGAAGCTGTTTAGGGATGGGGCAGGAGACTCCCAGGTTCCTGAAGAAGGCATTAGAGGCTGGTGGAGGAGACCAGGGGCTGGGCTTGGGGATGAGGCCTCAGGGAGGGGAGGGAGAGAGGCTGAGGTGGAGCTGACCAGACAGGGAGGAGAGGCTAGCTGCAAATGAGGCCCCAGCTGGGAGCCTGCCCAGGCACCGGCTAGGGTGGGAAGCCTGTGGGTTTCCAAGGAAACTGGAGCCTGGCCTGAGGAGGCCACGCCCAAGTCCCACAGGCCTCGGGAAAACTTCAGACCTCAGAGGGGGCCTAAGCAGAGTTGGAGGGTTTTAGCACCCTGGTTCTTGACTCTCCTGGGCTCAGAGTTCAAACTCCCTGCCCCTCCTATCCCTCCACCCACATGCACACAGGGTTAGGATCAGGTTAGCCGGGTCTGGGAAAACCCCCTCCAGGAGGGAGGGGACCAGGAACGGAGTGCTCGCCCAGCAACCCGTGACAACTTCACAATGTGGGCGAGAGGCCCTTACCCAGGGAAAGCCCAGGACAGTTTTCAGGCCCCAGACAGAGCTTATTTGGGAGGGGACAGTCCTGTCTCTCCCAGAGAGGAGTCAGGTGAGGAGGTGTCAGCTCTGACAAAGGAATCACGGCCACTGGCATCCCTGAAATGCAACATAAGAGGTGACAAGCTGCGGACAAGCTCCAGAGTACTTGGGTCAGCAGGAGTCAGGAGCCCGGAAGCCTGGTTGAGTGCTGGTGCAGCCCCTCCACCCGCCCTCCCCTGTGCTATGGCAGCCTTGAGTTCAGGAAGTCAGCCAAGCCCCACCCTAGCTCTGCTCCGGGAGCGGAAACGTTTGTTCTTGTTTAGACTGAAGGAGAGCGATAGAGTCATGGACAGTCCTGATGTGCTCCTTCCTGTGGGCCCAGATCCTGATTCCTGAGCAGCTGCCCCGCGGCCTCAGCGTCTCCCCATCTCTCAGGCCTCGCACTTACGCCCAAGTGAAGAGTGAAGAGCCGTTCTTCTCATGGAGAGAAATGGACAGTGGGTTTTGGCTTAAAAACCCTGGGGTAGGGACACCTTTCTGACCAGAGCCCTCTCTATGTCTGCTCCTTCGGTTGTCCTTGTCATGGTAGACTGTTCCTGGGCTCCAAGCCTGCTCCAAGCCTCTTGTCCCCTTTCCCCTGATGACTCAGACACCCTGTACTCAGCACGTGCTCCCAATAGTAACACTCCCAGGTTAAGCCAGAGCCAGGATGGAGGGAGGGGACTAGGGAGGAGTGCTTGCCTGGCAACCCATGGCAACTCCACAACACAGGCGACAGGCCCTTATTCTCCCACCTCCTGGTCAGGCCAGCCAGGCTGCGGGAGCGGGAGGCCAAAGGCTGCAGGTGACTCAGGGTGCCTGCGGGAGTTTCGAGAGAAGAGGGCAGCCATCCCAGAACTGATTCTGGAGGTAGGGCCAGAGGCCAAGTGCAGAGGGTGGAAGGAGCTTCCTGAGTCATCTGCCTCCAGCCTCAGCCAGTTGTGGGGAGAAATTTGTGCCCACCATTGTAGGCACAGGCAGGGGTGGAAGGTGCCCGGATTCAACACCCACAGGGCAAGAAGGACCTGTGGGGATGAAGTTGGGTGTGTCTGTTCCTATTTCTGGTTAGGGGTTGGTGGCACTACTGTTTAAGCTGAAGCACAAGGGAGTCTACCCTTCTGCGGCAATCAGGTAGAAGAGAGAAAAGGAGCTTAATTAGCTAACTTCTACAGTGCCCAGGGGAAAGTGGAGCTCAGGGCGCAGACTAGCCCAAGATGATCGTTTAAGCAGCATCTCTTCCCTTGCTTGTGTCCCTAGCAGCCCTTGACCCTCTAAGCACCGAGGACCCCACTCAGCCCAGACTATTTGATTTACCGTCGCAGAAACACAGGTAAGAGGGGTTAGGGGGTAAAAACCCTTATTACTGAGTAAGCAACTGGGTGGTAGTCAAAGATGGCAAGTGAAAGCCACCCAATCCAAGTGTGGGTCTTCAGCCAGCAGGTCGATGGCTGGCAGGCCTGTGCCCCCGGGACACCAGGAGGAGGAGACAGCCAAAGACCTCGGATTGAAACTGTCTCTGGTGAGGGCTCCAGGCCACCTGCCCAGCATTGATGGGGCCCGACCAGCAGGTCTAGGCCCAGCCTCCCGCCGTGGCTCCATGCTAGGTCTGGCCGCTCCCTTTTCCCGCCGCAACTCGCTGGCTGGACCAGGCATGGGTCCTGGGGGTCGGCGACCATCCTTGGGCCCAGTGCCCCCTTTAGGCTCGCGGGTCAGCTTCTCTGGGTTGCCCCTGGCACTTCCCCGGAGGATGGCGCCCTCATACCGCACTGAGCCCGCGCCCGGGGAGCGCTGGGAAGCCACGCGAGCACAACGCGCCCTGGAGGAAGCGCTGGCCGCGGGACTGCAAGACACATGCTACTCTGGCACCAAGGCTGGGTTGCTGGCTCGGGAGCTGTGCGAACTGGTGCACATCCGCCTGAGAGAGCTCAGCCCGCCGCGCTACAAGCTGGTGTGCAGCATCGTGCTGGGGCAGCACACAGGCCAGGATGTGCGCGTGGTCAGCCGCGCGCTCTGGGACGCAGCGCATGATGGCCTGGCCTCCGCCACCTGCACCAACGCCTCGCTTTTTGCAGTGGCCACAGTCTACGGGCTCTACTATGAGTGAGGAGGTGTCCAAGTTCTGCAAAACGGTTTATTATTCCAGGAGGAGGCCCTCCCTAGGGCGCACATCCCAATAAATAAATGTCTGTCAATAAATAAAAGTGGTCCATAAATAACGCCCCCTAGCTGGGGGCTAAGGCTCAGGCTTTTCTTGGAGAAGGGGTAGGAGGCAGCTATGACAGGCAGTCTCCAACCCCAGTAAAGCTGGTCCCTGATTCCCTGGGGGATTCGGCCCAGAGCCCCCAGTTTGGCACCAAAGGGACAAGGAGGGCCACAGAGGCAAGGGCCAGAGCCGACAGGCACAGACCTCAGGCCTGAGAGCTCTGCAGGCGGGGCCTAGGCTGAGCAGCGGTCCCGGAGCAGGTGCAGAGTATAGTGGAGGCGCTGCCGCAGGTCGAGGGAACAACCCAGCTGCCGAAGGTGGGACGCGAGGTAAGTACATGCGCTCCGATTGCGGGCAACAAAAGTCACAAGGAGGGGCTCCCAGACACTGAGGATCAGCTTGGTGTGGTCGCCATAGAAGTTCACCTGTGCAAGGAGGGGGCCATTGATGAGGGCACAGGCCCCAGGACCAGTTTCCTCCCCACATCCTGGGCCTCCCGGACTGTCCCTCAACTCCAGGAGGAGCTCTTACCTGGACAGTGCCATCACTAAACAGCATGAGTAGGGCCTGGTCAGTCTTGACCCACTGCAGTAAAAGTGGGGGGACAGGTACCTCCACTTCTTCCACACTGGGCAGGTCTCCACCCTGGAAGCAGAGACAAGTCACTTGTCTGACATGAGTCAGGCCCCTTCCATTGACATCTCCCTTAGAGGTTTGGCGTTCAGCTTTGTGCCCCTCCACCAAGGGGCACAGGAAGGGACTAGGGAGCCTTAGTCCTCAATGTGCCCTGCCCTGGTCCACATACCTTCATGAGGCGCTGCTCCATGTAGGAGGCGAAATACTGCAAGACACCCAACTGAGGCTTCAGGGCCCGAGGCACAGCACCCACAGAGAAGGAGAAGTGCTTTGTGCTGGTGGGGTTGTAATGCACGGTCCTGGAGGAGAGCAGAGAGCGGTCAGAGGGAGCCCTGCACTGATGCCCCTCCCCTGGGAGACCCCTGTCCCCAAACCCAGGAGAGCACACCAAGATGCATCCCCGTTGGGTACAATGGCCTGGATACAGGGCACCCCATAACAGTACTTACTTTCTGTTGGCCGACAGGGCCATGTGCGTGCCATTGTTGAAGAGCACAGCCACGCGGCGGCTGGACAGCTGATACCCAAAGCCGAACTTGTTTGAGTAGTCCACCCACTTGCTGACCCACACCAGAGGCTCTGGCTGCGCCAGGGGAGCTGGGTTCTGTTCCGCTGCCATAGGAGAGGCAGGAATAAGGACCTGTTCCTGGCCTCCCAGCCAAAGAATTCCGACCACCATTCACATGTACCAGACCCATCCTTACCTGGGGGCATGAAGGCCAGGCAGTTTCTCAGGGCACACAGGGCTGACTCCACCACAGTGGCCACAGTCAGACCTTCTTCAAACCCTAAAGGCAATGGGGTACTCAGAACTAGGCATTAGTCCCCTAGGACCCAGGCCATGTCCTTCTGCCCTCCTTCCCTCTGGTCCCTGGTCTCAGCCCCAGCAACCTCTAGCACCTCTCATATTCCTGGCTGCTCACCATCTCCGCTACTCGCCAGGGTCCCACGGGGTGAGCTGTCTTCAGGTGCTGTCTCCACCACGCTGAGGGGGGCTGGATCTGAGGCTGCTGGGGCCTGGAGGGTTGGGTAGGGCAAGGGAGTGAGATAGGCCCTGATATCCAAATCCTTGAGAACCCACGGCCCAGCCCTGCCCTGGCACCCAAGGCACCCCAGGTCAGCCCTGCCTGGCTAATGAGACACAGCCAATTAGGCCGCCACAGGGCTAGATGCGTCGCCAGCCTCTTTTATCCCCAGCTTCCTGCAGCTGCTAGAATGGGGGTGAGTCAGGGGAGCACAGCTCATGTGAGCACCTCACCTCAGGCCGGGCATCCTGAGGGCCGATGGACGTCCGAGTGAGGCCACTCACCAAACAGGAAACCTCATCCCGCTCCTCGGGTTGGTTCTTACCTGGATGGGGGCAGATGTAACCCTCAGAATCCTGCTTCCCACAGGGATCACACAGACGGGCGCACGTACGTGCCTGTGTAACACACGCTCTCCCCAGGGGCTCACAGGCGCTCACACTCACACCTCCACAAGGTATGTCTATATACCAAGCCCCCCACTGCTGCTCTGTACCCTCAAAACACTGGCACCCCAAACTTACTTTTGTTCTTCTTCCCGCCAAAGAGGCTCTTGGCGATTTTGACAAACAGAATCCTGGCTGGGTTGTGGGGTATCAGGTCTGGGACGGTCACGCAGCTGTTGACAGGGAGCCGGTCAGGGGTGTAGCCCTGAGGAGTGGAGCCATGTGAGCAGAAGAGAGGCCCCAGGGGGTCCTCCACCTGCCCCATTCGACCCCCTGGGAATGTGCGAACTGGACTCAGGTGTCTGCTAAGCTACAGACCTTGGTAAAGAAGTCATGGCGCAGGATCTGGTCAATTGAGGGGCGGTCCTGGGGCGAGGCTCGGAGGATGGCTGCCAGGAGCTGCCGGGCAGGCAGTGAGAGGCTGGCGGGCAGCGTGTAGTGAACCTGTTTGATGCAGCGGTAAGTCTCCTTCAGGTCGACTGTCTCAAAGGGCGGGCTCCCACACAGCAGCGTGTACCTGTGGGACAGAGACAAGGGATCAGGAATGAAGTGGAAGGGACGCCCCACCCATGCACCCATCTGTGTGCAGGTGACTAGGGACTCACATGACACAGCCCAGGGACCACACATCTGCTTCTGGGCCATGGCCCTGCCTCTGCAGCACTTCTGGAGCCACATAGTTAGGGGTGCCACAGATGGTCCTGAAAAGAGGTAAGGAGGAGAAGGGAAGGTTCAGACCCAGCCCAGCTGGCCCCCGCCCCATCCCTGCCCCCACTGAGTCCAGACAAAGCAGCTGCCTGTCACCAAAGGCCAGAGAACTCCTGCTTGTCCTGGGACAATAGACGCTGGGGATGGCAGCTGAGTCCCCGCCCACCCGCCTGGCCCAGCTGCTCAGCTGCTCTGTAGGACAGGGAGAGGCCCTGGCCCCCAACCCAGCCTCCTCCTCCACGGTCAACAAGGGTCCACCACTGATCCCTTCCTCTACTCCCGTCTGCCAGACACCCATACAGGCCGTCACCTCCTATGGTCTGTGCCACACACACACTTTAACACCAGCTGTCGCTCCCCCATAAACACTCGTCTGCCACACATGCTATCCATGTCACTCACACCCAGTCATGGCCACAGCAGGGTATTCTTACACACACACAGGGTGTCATGTCCTGCTATTCCCACACTCTCGGTCTGTCTCACACACACAATGCTTATGTCACCTTCCCCATCCACACACAGGATCAGTCATATGCCTCCAAGGACCCTTATACCCCCACCTGTCTTCAGGACTCAGACACCCATAGGACTCTCAGCCTCTCCACCAGCTCCCGTGACCCGGGCAGCCACCTCCACCTTCCCCACAAACAGCCCATCATCCCTTCCCCATCCATCACACACGCATCGGGCAGTCATCGCGCCTCCCACACACTGTCTGCCATGCACATCATGTGTGTCTCACACACTGTGGCCAACCCCCGCCCCACCCCCGCCTTAAACACTCACTTCTTCCTACGCTCTGGGGGCTCCAGCCGGGCTGCCAGCCCGAAATCCCCCATCTTCAGTTCCATGTTCTCAGTAATGAAGAAATTTCCTGGACCAGGGCAAAAGAGGTGCGTCAGACTCCTTCCTCTCTGCATCCCCACCTCCACCCCCACCCCCACATGCGGGACCAGAAGTCTCACCCAGCTTCAGATCTCGGTGCAAGATGCCTCGCTGGTGCAAGTATTTGAGTCCTGAAAGGATCTGTCGCAGGTAGTAGCGCACCTCTGGCTCCAACAGGGTGTGCCGGGCCTTCCAGATGTGGGCCAGAGACTACAGAGAGCCACTGTCTCAGTCCCTTGTCGACCCTCCCTGACCCTCCCTCCATCTGGGCTAGATAAAGAAGACGCAGGATCTCCAGTTTTGGGTCTTAAGGCCCGTTCACCCTCAATCCGCACCTTTCGACTGCAGAGCTCCAAGAAAATGTATATGTTGTCAACATCCTCAAAGTGATGGGAAAAACGCACGATGTGGCGGTGCTGCAGGCTGCGGTGCAGCTCAATCTCATTTAGGATCTGCGATAGGGGTTTAGGGTTGTTATCCTTCAAGGACTCCCGCACCACAGTGCCCAACCCACCCCCTGTCCGCTGGGCCTGGGCCCTGGCCCACCTTCTCGCGCTGATGCGGCTTGGTGATGCGGCTCTGAGAGATGACTTTGACCGCGTAGGCGTTGCCGGTCTCTGTGTCAGTGGCTTCGTAGCAACGGGCAAAGCCCCCCTATGAGGGGGGGACATCAGGCATGGTGCTCCAAGGGAGGCTGGATCTGGTCCGCAAAGGTCCCAAGCGCCCCAATCGCGCCCGGCGTGCGCATAAGAGAAGGCAAGGGCCCCACTTCACCCTCGCTAACACCACCCCCACTCACCTTGCCCAACAGGCGGCCTTTGAAGTAGGTGCGGCCGCTGCCTGGGTCCGTGAAGAGGCGCCCAGGGTCCGGTGCCGGCGGCCCGGCCAACGTCTCCAGTTCAAGTCCGGGCATGGCATTAGGAGGCGGCCCGGGCCCGGCTGGGGGCGCGGGCGGAGCGGCCGCACGCTGGAAGGGGCGCGGGGACAGGATGCCAGCCGCGGGCTCCATGCGGACTGTGGTCGCAGCGCAGGCCGGGCTTGTTCTCGGTTCCGCCCGGCTGGGGCGGTGCGAGGCCCTGCCCGGATTTGCTACGCTGGGCTCGCGCCTGCGGGAACCGGAGTTTTTATCAATGAACGCCTGTCCCCTCCCGGTGTCTCGTCATTGAGAGCCCGCCCTCTTCCTGGCGAGTCACCGGGAAGCCACATCCCTCCCCATGCCTTACGTCATCGGGAAACTCCTCCTCCCACCCAACCCACCTCGAGGCCCAGCCTTCTGCTCACGCCTTAAACACGCAGCCATAGTGCTAGTCACCACGCTGATCCCACCGGCCTTTAGAGGCCCTCCATTGCTCCGTCCCCATCCACCCGCCCAGGTCACTGGGGGCCCATTTCTTTTCCAATCCTTTGGGGTTTATGCCGAAGTCCGAGTGGGTTCTGGGCATCTGGGGGGTTTCCCCAGCAACTAGGTGGACCAGCGTTCCAGCCGGGAGGGGAGAGGCAAGGGCAGCGCTGACTTTCACCGGGCGCGTCACCAACACTCCTCTTTAAAGTGCTTGGGTTCCCGGCCAGAGCCTCCAGGCCCAGCCCAATGCTGCCCTCTTTAGGGCCTGGGAGAAATTGCGCACTCCCGAGTCGAACCGGGCTTGCGCATGAGGCGGGAGGAGCGGAGAGGGCCCGGGGTAGCCATGGTGAGTTTTGGGGTCAAACAGCCTGGCCTTCAAGGTTTTTATCATGAGCCGGGCCACATCTTTCTCTACCCACTTTCACACTCGTGGGGCAGGTCGAGGGTTCCAGCCAGGTCCCCTGTTCCCTTTCCCTGAAAACACCCACTGCCCTGAGTCAGCAGCCAGGCTACAAGGTGAAGAATGGGAATTGAATGTTCTCAGGCCTAGCAATGGACAATTGAGCAAGCGGTCTGGGGACCATCTGAACCTCTAGAACCCTGGTCCATGCCCACCCTTCCCCGGGCCAGAGACAGAGAGAGATGGGGTCTTAACTCCTCTGAGTGTTTGTCCTAGGCCCTAGGACCTAGGGTCACATGCCTCTGTCCCGCTCACCTTTCTGCTCTCACTCTATGATGCAATCAATTATTAAGCCGTTCAGTTCTCAAAGATTTATTGAGAGCACCTGCTAAGTGCCTAGCACAGCGTGAATAAGACTGGTCAAGCCCTGGTCCAGCGGATTGAGCACCGGCCTGTTCCATTCCTGGTTAAGGCACATGCTGGAGTTGGGAACATGCCAAAGGCAACAAATGACGTTTCGCCCCCACATGGATGTTTCTCTCCCTCTCTCCCTCCCTCCCTTCCTCTGTCTCTAAAAATAAATAAATACAATCTTTTTAAAAAGAGTGGTCAAGGTTACAGTCCTCTTTTAATTTACCATCTTCTTGATGGAGATATACAACAGACAAACATATAAATAAGTGTTATGAAGGAAGTAGAAGAGTAACTAAAGAGCCTACTTTAAAAAGAATAGTCAGGAAAGTCAACAAATATTTGCTGAGTGCCCAATTCCTATCAATTTTATCTCCCAACTAGCTCTGAAATCTATCCACTTCACTCCATCTTTCCCTCACTCCCTAACCCGGGTCACAGTCTGTCTGGCTGGGATTATTGCTGTATCTCCTTGCTGGTCTCCCGGCTTTGGTCTCATCTCCATTTCTTCCTCCCTCCTCATAGCCATCCCACCCAATCCTGCATCAGCCCACAAGGGCCTACTGGGCTAACCCTGCCCTTCATGGCCAATGAAGGGAGAACCCAAACAGCGCAAGACATGGAGAAATACTAGTAGCTCACGTGAGGGGGAGTGGGGGATGCAGGTGGGCAGGAAGGTCTTCAGTGCCAGGCTTAGGAATTTGGTCTTTATCCTGCAGGTCAACAACTTTCCACGCGGGAAATGGTAGTGCTGGGGCCAGAAGGGACACACCCACAGGGGAAATGGGGCTCAGGCACATAAAGTTTGAAAAGGCATATTTGATATTGCAATTTCATTTTGAAAAATAAAGCAAAATGTCTTCATACTAGTTTTCTACAGCTGCCATCTCAAAATACCACAGATTAGATGGCTTAAGCAACAGAAATTTACTTCCTCACAGTTTTGGAGTCTGGAGTCTAAGATCAAGGTATCGATAAGGTTCATTTCTTCTGAGAACACAGTCTTCTCCCTCTGACTCCACCTGATCTTTTTCTCTGTGTCTTAAGATCTTCTGTTAAAGACCCTGGTCAGATCAGATTAGGGCCCGTGTAAAGGCCTCAGTTGAACTTGGTTACATCTATCTTTAAAGGGCCTGTCTGCAGAAACAGTCACAATTCTAAGGTGCATTAAGACTTTGTGGAGGAGTCTAAACTACCTCTACTCATCATAGCTTTTCAGATGGGACTCTTCAGCAAAAACACAAAAGATTAACAAAAGAAAAATAAACAAGTTTATTTACATGTATAACATATATACATGGGAGAGACCCAGGGAGAAATGAGCAATTCTCCTATGTGGTTTAGAATTCAGGTTTAAACATCATCTTAGTAAGGAAGGGGGAAGGAGTATATAAGCCCCTTAGGGCAGAGTAAGTGATTTCTAGGAAAGATAAGCGGGCCCATAGGAGAATGGATGGGAGATATGATAGCTTGTGTGATGGAGTTTGTCTGGATGTGACATAGATTCTCTGTCTCCTCTCCTGTGATAGGCGATGACACTCCCAGGAGGAGGATTTGTGACAGTGGAGTTCCTTTGGGAGGATCTGTTTTTAAGCAGACAGGGAAATTGAAGGAAAGCCTCTTTCTGCAGTTGTTGTTTTTCAAGTGCCTACAGCTCAAATATGCCTCAAAATGGCATACTTGGGGCTGTTCTATTATCCAGGCACATTCTGTTACCCTTCACTATCACCTCCCCCTGGGAGGCTAACAAGGCTCCTGAGCCCTCCTCTGGGAGCCAGGATGGCAGGAGGATGCCCTCCTAGATGTGGTGACGAGAGGGCCTGGCAGCCTGCTCTGCCCCACGCTCAGGGTAACCGGCTGCCGTTAGTGGGCCTTATGCTCCTGCCGTGTGCCAGGCACGGGGGCTAAGCATTTATCTCACTGACTGCTCACAGTAGCCTTACCATGTGGATGTGATTGTTATCTTCACTTCACAGATGAGGAAACTGACGCTCCAGGGGTTAAGCTTCTTGCTTAAGGTCACACATAGCTACCAAGGGGCAGAGCGAAGATCTGAACCCAAGATGTCTGACTCCACTATTTATTTGCCTTTCGCTGAGTTTTCTAGGGGTTACTGGTTCTCTGTCCTTGCATCTGTCCTCTACAGTACTCAGTGTGTCTGTGTCTCTCTGACTACTGCCCTTTCTACTCCCCCCGAGACTCTCACAGCCTGTGTCCCTGCTGAGGTTTTACTGAGCTCTCTGGACCTCCATGCCCCAGAGGATGCTGTCAGGCCTGCCGCCCCCAGTGAGCACACGTCCACTCTCCTTGCCCACTTGGCAGCTCAGAATCAAGAATCTCTTCATAGTGTCAGGTCGCAGAAGCTAAGGGAGTCTTTCAAGAATGAGAGATGCAAGCCCTGGCAGGGTAACTCAGTTGGTGAGAGCGCCATCCTGATAGGTTAAGGTTGTAGGTTCTATTCCCAGTCAGGGCACATATAAGAATCAACCCGTGAATGCTTAACTAAGTAGAACAACAAAAATTAATGTTTCTCTCTCTCAAATCAATAAAAAAAAATTTTTTCCCCCTGGCTGGTGTGGCTCAGTGGATTGAACGACAGCCTGTGAACCAAAAGTTCGCAGGTTCAATTCCTAGTCAGGGCACATGCCTGGGTTGTGAGCCAGTTCCCCAGTTGGGGGCCTACGAGAGGCAACCAATTGATGTATCTCTCACACATTGATGTTTCTCTCCCTCTCTTTCTTCCTCCCTTTCCCTCTAAGAAGTAAATAAATAAAATCTTTAAAAATTTTTTGTTTAAAGAATGAGAAATGCCAAGTAAGGCTAGGACTCAGGAAGGGCTATCGGACTCAGCAATAGAGACCTCAGGTAGTCCTTGGTGGGTGCAGAGATGGAAGTGCTAAAGCCATACCAGAGAGAAGGGAGATGCTTAGAGCCTCAGTAGCATTAGACTTACCATGTGCTTCGCTATTCCAAGCACCTTGTAAATATGAATTCGTTTAGCATTCACAACAATTCTATGAGATAGGTATTATCATCCCCATTTCCCCATGGGGAAATTAAGTCCCAGGAGGTGCAATGGCTTGCCCCAGGTCACAAAGGCAGCTCACAGTGGAGTCTGGGTTGAAACTGACCAGTCTGGCTCCAGACTCCCTGCTGTAAACTGCCAAGCCATAAGTCCAGCTCTGGGCTGGGGTGTGTGTGTGTGGGGGGGGGGACACTGGTGGTTAGGAGCAGAAGGGACAGAGCCAGGCAAGAGGAGAGGAAAGAGCTGGAGGAAGACAAAGAAGGGTGGAGTTGTTCCCCTCCTGGACCATAAACCAAAGGGGACCTGTCAGCAGCTGGGAAGGGAGATAAGCAGACCCAGGAGGAAGGGGCTGGATAAGGCCTGGGGATCAATCCCTTTCTCCGGCAGAGGCTTCAGGTCCTGAACCCCTACTGGAGGCTCTGTGGGAAATCACAGACCAGTGATCCAGAGTTGGTAATAGGCAGAAGTGTGAGGGCCATAGATGGGGTTGGGGGTGGAGGACTGAAATGCAGCCAGCTGAGTTGACCTCAAGGACCACAGTCAGAGCCCCTAAGCTCCTCCAGTTCCAGAGCCTAGCTCCCCAGGTACAAGTAACTCTTTAAGTAGCAAACAGCTCAGAATGCTGTAGGAAAGCCCCAGATCAGAGCTGGGGGAAGGGCTGCATGGCCATGATGGCCAGAGGCCCTGGAGCTGGTGCCTCGTCCTCCCCAGGTCCGGTCTTACTCTCTCCTCACATTGACATCCTGCCTGGGCCCTGGAAGGAGAACACAACTCATCAGGCCGTCAGGTTTCTAGACCTTGCTCATCCAAGAAATCCTTTATGAAAAAGAGGGAGGGGGACCAGATGTCTTTGAGGTTGAAAGGGACAAAAAATAAAAATAAAAAAGAAGAAAAACCTGCCTGGGTTCAAGTCCTCTCCAGCTTTATCAAGATGAATCAGATCCAATCTTGTCCTCAAGAGTCTTGCAGGCTGGAGGGGAGATCTCCCTGTAGACAGATCACAGACCAGTAGAATTACCTCCTGCGAGAGGAGAAAGGAAGCCTAGACGGTTTTGAGGAGTGGCCTGGGGGAAGGTCATAGCAGGCTTACCAGAGGATGCTCTGAGCTGGATGGTGAAGGAACAGTGAAAAGGAGCTGAACCAGGGGCTGGGATGCAGGATAAAGATGACACAGGGGCATCTCATAGGGCCTTGTGTATCCAGCTTGAAAACCAGGCCCTCACACTGTTTGGCTTGGGAACAGGCTGGTGAGGCATTAAGGAAAAGTTCCGGGGGACTTCCGGCCAAGATGGAGGCGTAGGTAGACACACTGTGCCTCCTCGCACAACCAAAAGGACAACAACAAATTGAAAAACAAAAAGCAACCAGAACTGACAGAAAATTGAACTGTATGGAAGTCCAACAACCAAGGAATTAAAGAAGAAACATTCATCGAGACCAGGTAGGTGGGGCAGAGACAGGCAGCTGGGCGGAGAGGACTTGTGGCAAGGCGGGGGCTGGTGGACCAGGGCGGGCAAGGCAGCGGCTGGTGGACCAAGCGAGGAGGCGGATTGTGGACTGGGTACTCCCACATTTGTGTGCGGATAAACTGGGAGGAACAACTGGGGAGCGAGATAAATCACACAACCCAGGGTCCCAGAGTGGGGAAATAAAGCCTCAAACCTCTGACTGAAAACACCTGTGGGGGTTAAGGCAGAGGGAGAAACTCCCAGCCTCACAGGAGAGTCTGTTGGAGAGACCCACAGGGTCCCAGGACATACACAAGCCCACCCACCCAGGAATCAGCACCAGAAGGGCCCAATTTGATTGTGGGTAGCAGGGGAAGTGACTGAAAACTGGCAGAGAGCTGAGTAAGCAGCACTGTTCCTTTTCGAACCCCTCCCCCACAAACAGCATCATAGCACAGCGACAAGGGCTGCCCTGCCCTGGTGAACACCTAAGGCTCCGCCCCTTACTGCATAACAGGTGCGCCAAGACAAAAAAAAATATGGCCCAAATGAAAGAACAGATCAAAGCTCCAGAAAAAATACAACTAAGTGACGAAGAGATAGCCAACCTATCAGATGCACAGTTCAAAACACTGGTAACCAGGATGCTCACAGAATTGGTTGAATATGGTCGCAAATTTGAGGAGAAAATGAAGGCTATGCTAAGTGAAATAAAGGAAAATGTACAGGGAACTAACAGTGATGGGAAGGAAAACGGGACTCAAATCAACAGTGTGGACCAGAAGGAAGAAAGAAACATTCAACCAGAACACAATGAAGAAACAAGAATTCAAAAAAATGAGGAGAGGCTTAGGAACCTCCAGGACATCTTGAAATGTTCCAACATCTGAATCACAAGGGTACCAGAAGGAGAAGAGGAAGAGAAATAATTGAAAATTTATTTGAACAAATAATGAAGGAGAACTTCCCCAGTCTGGCAAAGGAAAGAGACTTCCAGGGAGTCCAGGAAGCTCAGAGAGTCCCAAAGAAGTTGGACCCAAGGAGGAACACACCAAGGCACATCATAATTACATTACCCAAGGTGAAAGATAAGGAGAGAATCTTAGAAGCAGCAAAAGGACAGTTACCTACAAAGGAGTGCCCATAAGACTGTCAGCTGATTTCTCAAAAGAAACCTTGCAGGCAAGAAGGGGCTGGCAAGAAGTATTCCAAGTCATGAAAGGCAAGGACCTACAACCTAGATTACTCTATCCAGCAAAGCTATCATTTAGAATGGAAGGGCAGATAAAGTGCTTCCCAGACAAGGTCAAGTTCAAGGAGTTCATCATCACCGAGCCCTTATTATATGAAATGTTAAAGGGACTTATCTAAGAAAAAGAAGATAAAAAATATGAGCAGTAAAATGACAACAAACTCACAGTTATTAACAACTGAACCTAAAACAAAAACAAAAACAAACTAAGCAAACAACTAGAACAGGAACAGAATCACAGAAGTGGAGATCACATGGAGGGTTATTAGCAGGGCAGTGGGTGGGGAGAGAGGGGGAAAAGGTACAGAGATTAAGAAGCATAAATGGTAGGTAGAAGATAGACAAGGGGAGGTTAAGAATAATATAGAAAATGTAGAAGCCAAAGAACTTATATATATGACC
>VMDR010002012.1:0-103421 GCA_007922815.1 Macrotus californicus | reverse complement strand
GGGTGAGGGTGGGCCCAGAGCAGATGAGACCATAAGGGCAAGATGGTAGTAAGAGAAGATTCATTACACACAAGGCCCCTGGTCAAATAAATATTTTGAGAATAATGAAAGACAGGCGTCTCCTAATCAGAGAGAGATATTATAATATGGAGAGGAAGATTACTAGAATCAATGGGTTCTATGACGTTGGAATTAAGATTGAAGGTAACTGTACCCTGACTGGTGTGGCTCAGTTGGTTGGGTGTTGTCCCGCAAAGTGAAAGGTCGCTGGTTCGATTCCTGGTCAGGGCACATAGAAACCAGTTTGAAGGGGCTCCTGCTTGCCAAATCTGGTACAAGTTGAGCATCAAGAAAAATAAGGTCAGTTACAGATTATAACCCATGTGATAAAATGAGAGTCAATGAATCTATGCTGAAATAAATAAATGAATAATAAATGGGGAGAGGAGAAAGCTTTTCCTTACCATGGAATGCCAAATAATGAATTTAAAATAATGATAGAATTATAAAATCACTTTGGCAACCAAAATAATAATAATAATTCAGTCAAGAACCATCAAGGGATACTAGACAGAGTGAATGAATGTTGAATGAGAAATGAATACTTGCATAGCTTCAAAGTACCTCCCAACAAATACTTCATGATTACAAAGGAAGAAGCGTAACTTCACAGTGCGGAAGCCTGGTGGATGCCACCTAATCAAATGGCCAAGGTTAACATCACAAGCAATGGGACATCCACACCGAACATTTCTGGGTAGAAGGCAGTGAGAAACACCCAGCATCTCTTCTGTGAAAACCCTGACACAAATGCATAACCTAAATCTCATCACGAGAAAATGTCAGACAAACCCCAAATAAGTCACTTTCTAGAAAGCACCACGACTGGAGCCTTCAAAAGTTTCATGGCTGTTAAAGATCAGGAGTGACTGGGGAGTTATTTCAGATTGAAGCAAATTGAAGAGACATGATAACTAAATGCTCTGCCTGACCCTGGATTGAATCCTTTTGCTTTAATAAAGAATGATCTTGGGAAAATTAGTGAAAGTGGAATGGGGTATGACAAGGCGATGCTGCTTCCGGATTCCAATAGTTATATTATCATAAAGAAAAAAGAATCAGAGAAAAGAAACAGTTTATCTGCCCAAAGCTTGCTACTTCTCTGGTATTCTCCATCTTGAGTGGTATTACCACCATCTATCCAGAAACTCCAGCTTGAAACAAGGGAGTCATCCTTGACAGCTTTTTCCTAACCTAAAAGTCCATTTGGAATAATCTAAATATCTATTAATAAAAAAAACTTTATGAAATGTCTATGCCTTGGAATATTATATTCCTATTAGAGAAACAAAGTAGGTCTGTGTTAGCAACATAAAAATAAAAGAAGATGTGAGATGTGATATGAAGTAAGATCCCTTTCTTGTTCATTTATGTTCATGCTAGACCAAGGTGTGGTGAAGGATATATTCCAATCTGTTAACGGATGTTATCTCTTTGGGATGAAATTATGAATTTTCTTATTTTCTGTACCGTCTGGACTTTTAAGACGTCCATACTTGAAAAAACACAATAAAAATATTTTACTTTTGATGAGCCTTTTAATATAAATGTAACAGAAACCTGGGTTGAATCCTTGTCCTATAAAGAATGATATTGCCACAAAGGAGAGAGAAGCTATTCACTTTCAAAGAACTTCCAATTGAATAGAACAATGTAAGCATTATGGCTGCATTACAGAATACTTATGAAAACAACATAGAAGACACACACACTTATGAATAAACTGCAGCCATAAAAAAGACAGTGTTTGAGGACAGGAGAAGAAAGAAAGACCGGCACTGGATAAGGCAGAGAGACCAGACGAATGGAGCGTGAGCAGAAGGTACTGCCGTGAGGTGGATTTTGAAGAAGGGAGAGTCAGGGAAGGCAAAGGGAAGGCTATTTTCTGACAGTTGAGCCAGACTGAACCCTTGGCTCAGAAAGTTGAGCCAGGATGATGCTTAGCTGACAAAATAAGTATATTTCTCCATGAGTTTTTTGCCTTTCCTTTAACTTCTTTCCATTTTGATTCTTCTTTCCCCACTGTCCAGGAGCCTAGGGGTAAAATGCACCCCTGTTCACTCCAGGGAAAGCATGAGTAAAACTCCTTTAATAGAGCTGAAGAAGTTAATATGAACGAAATTTATTTATGAAAAGCCAAGAGAATATATAAAGACAATAATGCCTGATAATTAACATAAAAATTAAACTACCCATGACTAAATTTTTCATTTTTAAAAATTCTGTGAAAATATCTAAGATCTGTTCATAGCACTAAGTTTCCCTGCTCTTCTTAAAGACCTAGCATAACTTTGCAGGCATCGGGTGTGGCTCCCCTGACTCCCAGTTCTTCCACCTGCCTCTTAGCTGTGTGGTGTCTGGGTGCTATTTTGTTTCCTGGTCCAGGGGAGCTGGCCCAATGAATATATCTTGCTCCATGTAAGGACAAACTCCAGCTCCATTAACACTCAGCCTTCTAGAACCTCTAGAAGCCTCTCATTTTCTTCTAGACAGGGGTGTCCAAACTGCTGATGTTTCTCGGCCATACTGGAAGAAGAGTTGTCTTGGGCCACACATTAAATACACAAACACTAATTAAAATGGACGGGCAAAAAAAAAAAGGTTTTAAAGTAAATGTATGATTTTGTGTTGGGCTGCATTCATTGCCATCCTGGGTGGCATGTAGCCTGTGGGCCATGGGTTAGACACCCCTGTTAGTACAAGTTAGTGTAAGGGCACACCTAGTTCACAGTAGGGCTGCCGGGTAAAGATGATGGACATCTTTAAGTACTTCCTACTTATGTCTTTGGCTCTGTCCCCTTTAGAAGCATTTTGTGATGATTCACTCAAATGAGTCCCAACACACAAGGAAGGGTCTTGTAAAAATTTGCCTTGCAACATGGTAATAATCACATAGTAAGTGTTCCATTCATGTAGTTGAATTAGTGCATTTATAGTATTGAGGGAGGTCACCCTCATTTACTAAGTGGGGTGGTAAAATCTTGCCTGCAGGGCACGCATTGAGTAAGCCTGGGAGTAGCTGTGTCTGTAAGCAGGTGAAAAAGCTTGAAGATACTCTTTCAAGTTCTTCTCTCAACTAGGTGGTTTAAAGAATTACAAAACAGCCCCAGCTGGTATGGCCCAGTGGGTTGAGCATCATCCTGAGAACCGAAAGGTTGCCAGTTCAGTTCCTTGTCAGGGCAAGTGCCCGGGTCGTGGGTTCCCTGGTTGGGGTGTGTGCGAGAGGCAACCAATCAATGATTCTCTCACACATGGATGCTCTCCCTCTCTTCCCCTCTAAAAATAAATAAGTAAAAATTTAAAAAGAGATTTAAAAAACAACTATCGCCTTAATAAGTTATTTTTAAAAACCAGTTGTGCTTGTGTCCAGCTCAACATAGACACAACTGTAAAGCCCAATTCCAAGTATAAGCAATTTAAACTTCTTTGGTTAAAATAATTACTGTTTATAATAGTTTCTGGGGGTAATTCAATTTGTACTGGGCTTGAGGGTGATTTTTGTGTAGATTTCTCTAAGATAAGGGTTTACATCAGGAGTAGTCTCAACTCTGTGACTTTGTTTAGCTCTGTGATTCTAACATTATAAGTCTTTGAGCTTCTGTTATGGAAGACCCTCAGGAAATCCCCTATGGGGTCTGAGACCACCCAGTGCAATCATTTCTTGGTAGTACAAAGCCTTTGTTATAGAGGTTTTTCTGTGGATACACAATTACCTTTGCCTGTTGTCCTTGTCACTGTTTGGAGGAGAGTGTTTAGAGCAGATATGCTGGGTTTTATTTGAGAGGTTGAATTAGAGTTTCAAATGGCATTTGATGAAAATGAAAGTGGAAGAAAAGAATGAGCTCTGCAAAGTTTTGCCCACTACGACTAGGATCGGGCGCATGCGTAGGGATGTCTGACCATTGCATCACCCACATCAATAGTCCCATAGGCAACAGAAGCCTGGTGTCCCCCTGGCCTCAGCACAGATGCCTGAAGGAGCTGCTCCTGAATGCTGGTGCCCACACCCTGAGTTTCTTAGGAAGAGATAGTCTCAGAAGGGGCTTCCTATGGGGGGCAGAGTGTTTTTAAGGCCCATTTTGAGGACAACCAGAAAAAAGGAAAGATTTTCTCAGTAACTGGCTGAAAAGGTGAAAGTAAGGGTCAAATCCTCCATGTTATATAGTGACTCTTGGCTGCCTTTGTAGTTAAGATGTTCAGATCTTCCTGGGCCTGTCTTTTAAGATGGCAGTGCAGAGGTAGGTGAGTCTGATGGCGACTTTGGTAGAGCTCGATGGCCCAGATGTCTTCAGGTTTCAGTTCGAACCACTCTTTCCTACGCACAGCATTCGACCATGCTGAGTCTCCCATAGCCACCTCCACGTGGCAGGACCGTCTGCCTGGTGAGGTCCCAGGGCCCGGCATGCCGGAGGAGTCGGAGAGCCCCCTGGGTTGGGAGGCACAGGCAGACTCACCCTGTGTTTATTCTGCTCAGGTTACCTGCTACTTGGAGGTAAGCACTGGCAGTTTCTGTGTCCAGAATCGCGTTGTCTGAAGAGAGAAGGAACGAGAGAGTGTTGGGAGGGCAGCTGAGGGAAGGGATGAGGTCAGTTTGGACAAGTGGCTTTGAGTCCCGCCTGGCTGGGGGCCCCCCAACCCTCCCAGAGAATGGGAGCCAGGCCTGCTGTGGGCTCAGAGTGAACCATTGACTGGTGGAGAAACACTTCTAACTGGCCTGCCCTTTCCTCTCTAACGACAGGGAAACCTTGGGAAACCCAGGTGTGACTCAGTTGCCAGTGAGGATGTGGTCATAGGACCCTCAGAAGTACCTGTTGGACCAGTCGGGCCAGGACGAGGGTGGAAGTGAGGTGCCTCAGGCATGGAGTTTAAAGAGGTGCTCCCTCTTAGGGTCAGGCAAGTGCCCACTCTCACTCTGGGAGTTCTGGCCCCTCCCCCCAGCACTGGGCTGAGTACAACGTTTCTCAGGCTTAAGCCCTACTGCCATCCTGAGGCCGCTGGCCAAGCTCCGCCTGCCAGCTTGTCCAGGCCCCTCCTCCCTGGCTGGATTCCCTTCCACCGTCCCTCTCCACCATGAATATCAACAACCTTAGCTAGTGTTTTCCTGAAGAGTTTTGAGACACTTTATGATGACAAAGACTGTGAGAGGAAGTCCTTCTTGGCACCCTCTCTGTGCACTCACGGCAGCAAACCTGGCTCCAGACCTCCTGGGCTTGTCAGCCCTTTCGTCCCCTCCCCCTTCCAGAAGTGACATGGCTGATGCCCATTTAGATCCTCTCAGCCAGCTTGTTATTCTGAGCAATTTACCTCTTGTCTCCTCCAGGGTGGTCAGCAAGTTCTCCAGGGACAGAAAAAGGAAAATGCTTTGAGCTCTCAGCCAACAGGTGCTTTCCACATGTATCTTCCTTTCAAGCTAAAAAACAAACAAAAAACCCAGGGCGCCTTCCCAGCTGCAGGGAGCAGCCTGGCCTCCCACCTCTGTTTCTAGATCAGCAATGACCTCCCCAAGAGAAAGCAGGACTTTTCATTGCCTTTGAGTGCACGCTATGATTGAGTTGTTTACTCCTCCTGGAGAAAACGTGGGTTCTCCGGACCAGTTCGTTTAACCTGGGGACTAATGGTTTGACTTTAATGTTTTCACCCCTAGAAATAGACACAGGTTTTTGCTAATGAAAGATGAGTTGATTTACTTCTTAGGTGCAAGAGACAGACAAGCTCTTATGGAGGAGAGGGATGCAACCCAGGAACTGGCCCAGCCCTCACATTTGCAGGGCCTAGGGCAAGAGAACAAATGGAGGCCCACAATTTTTAAAAGTTACATATGAAGGCAGCAAAATGCTTAATGAAATAAGTTGTGTCCCCCTACCTTGACAAGTATACTTTCATAACAACTTTGAAGGTCAGGTTCAGATGGAGAATTCTTAGACTTTTCAGGGTTCCACACAGGGATACAGCAGCCCAGGGAATGCCTGCCCAGCCCCCACCCACCTCCTTCTCTCCCATCCTGGCTCTGCTCTGCGTTGTGAGGGGCCTGTACACAGTGGTGTGGGTACCCCAGCCCACACATCCAAGCTCCATCCATGTGTTGCCCCTTGGCCACCGCTTGGGTTTGGGGAACATCTGCTTATGTGGAGATCCTTATACCCAGAGAAGGGGACGGTGCAGGCCCTGGAGGTGGGGTCAGGGCTGCTTGGGCAAGAAGTGCTGGGAATGTTGTCTAGAGGAGGGGCTGGGACTTGGGTGTGCAGTGAGCATATCACTTGGGCCTAAAATAGGGCAGCGCCCAGTGGAGGGCCAGGGAAGGGATTTTTAGAGCACGGGACCCAGAGCAGGAGTGCCTCTTGCCCAGGGGTAAGGTCAGTACTTCTAGGAATAAACAGCTCCCCTTCCAGGACCTTCCTCTTCTATGAAGACAGTGTTCTCCAAGTCTGTGTACTCACGTGTGCTCCACCCACCAGGGAAGAGGCCAGTAGGGAGGCATCGGGACAGAGTCCAGTGCCACATGGACACCAGTCTACAAAGAATTCAGTAACCCAACTTCATATCAGCTCCGAGGCCTCCAGTGATTGCTAATGACCAGTGCATTGGATTGGAGCCACTACCCCAATGGAAACACGGCCATTCTCAGCTTCTAGGGGACCCAGCCAAATGCCTTGTGCGGAATGGAGGCAGAGGGAATGTTGTAATCATGCCTGCCAGGCTAATTCATCATCTCCAGACCATTTCACTCTCTTGATAGGAAGCAAAAGCAAGACATGGTGATGACACCACTGTCCTCTCCCCTCTGTCCATTTCCCCTCACGTACCTGTTTAAGATGCTCCTGCTAGTCTACAAAGAAAACAAGGAGAGCTCATGTACTTTTTGAATGCCAACTCCGGCCCCATCCTACACGAGACTTCCTGACTTTTCCTAGATAATCCTCAGCCTCCTTAACTGAGCAGACCTGCATTCGCCCAGCGCCTTTGGTTCATAGGCTGTTTTATGACTGGAAATAACTTTCTTATCATAAATCTGTCCTGTGGGATTCACAGAGGTGTCGTCTGTTCTATTTTTCTGGCTGTTTCACACATTTACTTAACTTTATTTATCACTCAGTAAGGACATTTTGAATTTTAAGTTATAATTGTGTAAGAAAGAAATATTGTTCCACAGACACAGCCCTTACTGTACTGCTTAAGGATTTCTTAATTTAAAAGATGGGGTTTCTCTGCCTTGGTAGATCTCCAGCCTTTTAAATATGCTTTCTCTATGAAGCCCTAGAATTGGTTCATAAGAGTGGTATGTTTGAGCCTGTGGGCTTCCAACGGTGCAAAATGCTTTCTTCAAGCAATAAACTGATGTTTATTATTGCTCCGTAGTTTTACAAACTATCTTCTGTGCAAGGGAGGGACAAAAATACATTGTAATTTGTCTCAATCGCTAACTCTTAGGTTTGTCCCCGACTTCCATATCTGCCTTTGATCCCAGGGAGTTGAAGGGCCCTCTCCACCGTTCTCTTGGCACTTGTTGTGTATATGTGTGTATAAAATATACAGAACGTATAATTTACCATTATAAGCCTACAATTTAGTGGCACAGTGTTGTGTAACCATCACCACTATTTCCAGCACTTTCCCACCACCCCATGAGAAACTCTGTCCCCGTTAAGCACCAATTTCCCAGTTCCAGGCATGTCGATCCTGGGCTTGCACAGTATTTAAGTGAGTACACTTTGGAACCAAGGAGCCTGAGCTGGGATATTGGCTGTACGCTTTGCTGGCTCTGGGTCATTGAACAGTTCGCCTGATCTCTTTTAGTCTTGGTTTACTCATCTACAAAACAGAGCTAATAAGAATCAAAGTAACAGCCTATACAGAGTTTTCATGTGCATAAAATAGCACATGCGGAGGAACATCATCAGCTCTCAGGAAGCACTTCGTCTCCTCCTTGTTGTCAGTGTCTCAGGGCATCAGGGTTCTCTGCTCTCATCCCCCAGATCCCTAGATCGTCACTGTCACCTGCGCTGGACCTGGCTCCCTCTTCACCCCTTTAGCTAGAGCTAGGAAGAGATTTGGGTATTTCTTAATCTTCACAAGAGTAACAAATATTTGTGAAGTGCTTCCAGAAGAGGGAACCAAACACAGAGGTGGATACTAAGTAACATGAAGAAGGTCTCCCAGCGTGCAGGTGAAAGACAGGGTTTGAATGCCGGGTTCGGCCTCAGGGCCCATGTTCTCAACCACTGAAGCACAAGGCCTTGATGTGCTAATAAGCATCTGGTAACGATGGTGGCCGAAGTAGAACGTGGAGAGGGAAATTTCCAGCAAGTCCATGGCCCCGCCAAAGCACAAGTCTGTGTCCTTGCCCCACCGCCCGGTGCCCCAGCTAGTGGCGCTGGCTACGGCAGAGGCAGTCAAGGAGTCAGGCAATCGACTTCCTTTCCTTAGGGTGCGGGCAGAGGTCTTTGGGGAGCTTTTGGACATGAACAATACCCAGGGCTTCCCTCCTGGAGTATGGCTTCGATGGCTGGCTGCCCTCATATATCTTCCCATGGATCAGCCAAGCCACACACTTAGAGCTGCCCAAAGAGGAGCGTCGCTAGCCACCCACCCACCCACCCACTGCCACCATCCTGACTCTCAGTCCCCGAGCATGTCTACCTTTAAGACTTTTTGATCGAGTGTGGCTGGTTGAGGAGCGACCTCCTTCTCATTTAAGACTATATTCACACTTTCATGTTGGTCCCTTAAAATGACGTTGTCAACATCCCTCATTTGGAACAGAAGGCTTTGTTCCTTTTCCTCCAGGAACTGATGGACGTTCTCACACTTACCGGTGACTTTCTGTCATGCAATTTCTTTTTTTAACGATTTTATTTATTTGATTTTAGAGGGGAAGGGAGGGAGACAGACAGGGAGAGAAACATCCATGTGTGGTTGCCTCTTGTGTGCCTCCTACTGGGGGCCAGGCCTGCAACCCAGGCCTGTGCCCTGACTGGGAATTGAACCAGCGACACTTTGGTTCACAGGCTGGTGTTCAATCCACTGAGCCGCACCAGCCAGAGCAAGTCATGCAATTTCTATTTGTTTCTAAACTAGATAGAGATAAGTAGTCACATGAACACTAAAGTGATCACATGCATCTTCCCTTTTCATCATTACCCACAGATGCTGCCCTATAATTTCCCCTTTGTTTGCTTCTATTCCCATCACATACCCACTCTAAGGGAATTTAAAAAGAGCTACAAAGCATAAGCATACTTAGGACTTTAAAGTGTATGTCATGCAATGTGATTTCAAACTGAGTTTTTGCAATTCTGAGGTTATTTCCAGCTATCTTAGGGCTAATCTTAATTATATATGTCTCAGAAAACTTAATTTTAGTTCACTGCAGTTCAAAAAAACAGATGCACCCATGTGTTCCTAAGAGGAGAATGGGACGTGTCACGAAGTCAAGAACACGTGTCTGTGGTTATAATTATGAAAAGACTGGGGCGAGTGAGTTACGCTATAAAGCACGAGAAGGTCTGCTCTGTGGCTCAGTTGCTTGGCTCTGGTGTTGGGCTCTGGGGAGAATATCTATCTTAAAAGCGCACAAATGGGAAGAGTGCAAAGAGCATGACTAGTACTGCTGTGTCCAGACTCTATTCCTGACCAGTAGCAGCACGACTTCAGCAGGGAGACGGAAGCGGGAATGTATAAGGCAGGAGGCAGGCGTCTCAGAGCGCTAATCTGCTTGAGCCACCAGGGTGTGTGCTGAGAATAGCAGCAGGCATGAGATAATTATCTACCACCAAGGGCTGAAGTCTCAGGAGCTGAAACCATCTGAACCACAAGGAGTTATAATGCCTTTTTAGAAAAAATAGCCCAAATATAAATTGATCAGTTAGGAAAAGTTCAGAATTGATAACCGTTAAGGTAGAGAAACTGCCTCCAACTTGGGTCTTCTACAAGTAACTTTTTTTCTTGGTCATCTTCTAAGTCAGGGGTTGGCAAACCACTGCCTGCTAGCCAAGGACTGCCCCACTGCCTGTTTGTGTTTGGCCCTTGTGCTCAGAATGGTTAAGAAAAAATTAAAAGAGGAAAATCTTATAACATGTGAAAATGTTAAGAAGTTCACATGTCAGTGCCCATTAGTGAAGTTTCATCGGTACACAGACATGCCCATTCATTTCTGTGTTGTCTATGGTTGCTTCCGAACTACCAGAGCAGAGGTGAGTGGTTGCACTGGGACCATATGGTCCTCAAAACCTAAAATATTTACTCCTGGTCCTTTATAGAAAATGTTTGCCTGATCTAAGGCGATTCTTGCAAAGTGGGCAGTTAGTAGCTGCTCCCTGAAAAACGGGTTCTGTTGACATACAGATTGGGAAATGCTACTTTAAATAAAATCAAACCAGACTCATTAATAAGCTAATGCAACATGGCAATCTACAAAAAAGAGTGCGGGAGGACGGAAACAGAGTATATGGTGCTTCCCAAACTTACTGGCTGTGGGCTCTTCTTCTTTTTCTTTCTCTCTCTCTTTTTTAATGGGCACTTCGGTGGGACTGATGTTCCAGGGAACATGACTTGTTGGTAAATACTGCTGAAATATAATTGGTGATGTATATACTCAGTGGGGAGGGAGGAAAAACCCTGCTACTTAAAAAAGTGGTAGTAGAATTTCTCTCAGAGGGAAATCTAGTTTTGTTTTTGTTTGTTTGTTTCACAAAACACATGAGAAGGTCATTTGGTCATGAAAAGTTAAGGTTCCAGGAACTTGATCTGGAAGATAGAAAACAGAAACAGAAAGAGGATTAAACAGTTCTTTGTGGTACACTGAGGGCAATTTGGAAGGTGGGATTAGTCTAGAAGGACGGTTGAGAGGGGAACAGGACAGGAAAAGAGGGTGCTGAGAATGGTACATGGGAGCTCGAGAAGAACCGAAGAAACCTGGTGAGTCAGGATAGCTGGTGATCAACCCTCTAGGACAGAGAGGGCTACACATTAGAACAATGATGGCCAAGACTGGCTAGATAATTTGTGGAGCCCACTGCAAAATGAAAATGTTCAAATGCAGCAAAAGGTCCTGTTAGAAGTACTCAGATGGGAAACTTTCTCTTTCAAGTGCAGTCTCTCTCGATCTGTCATGCTGTTTTTAATTTGCTATTTAATGTCGTGCTTCCTCGAGCATACGGAATCCAGGAGCGCAGATTCTTCCAGGCCCTGGGGTTCCTCTGTTGTGACTTGGTGCCTGCACGTGTCACCCAATGGCCACAGGCTGCCCCTCTCACCAGCCTCTGTGCAGAGATGCTCTGCTTCAGGGGGGCAGAGGGGTAGTGCAGAAGTCAGACCATGCATCTATCTCCCCTTCCCTTGTACCACCTCTAAACCATGGTGGACTGGGGAGAGGCAGGGGGTGCAGGGTAGGTCGTTGGGTGAAGGTGGGAGGGGCTGGGACACCAGGCACAGACGGGAGCTGGTTGGTTAGGAGTGAGAGGTCTAGCCAGGAAGAGAGGGAGTCGGTGGGAGTCAGGCCTGAGCATGAGCAGAAGCTCCAAGCCCCTGGCACACACACCGTTGACCTATCGGACTTCACTTACAAACACAAATTCAAAGGTAAGCTTGTTAAGCATTTCAAGATGACCACCGAGGGTGGAACTGCAAATTTGGGACCCCTCTGAGCCAGGGCCTTGTGAGAATGCATTAGTTGCACACCCATGAAGCCAGCTCTAGTGATGCCTGATGACTTTTACTTTTTATTTTATTTTATTTTTTTTAAAGATTTATTTATTTTTAGTGAGGGGGGAAGGGAGGGAGAAAGAGTGGGAGAGAAACGTTAATGTGTGGTTGCCTCTAACATGCCCCCCACTGCGAATCGGCAGCAACCCAGGCATGTGACCTGACTGGGCATTCAACAGGCAACCCTTTGGTTCACAGGCTGGCACTGAATCCACTGAGCCACACCAGCCAGGGCACATAGTTATTTTTTACGCAGCCTGTAGAAACCCAGGTCTTTGTCATTCTAATAAACAGCACCATCCTGTTCACCAACACAAACCACGAGCACTGCAGAGGTGTAAAACAATTATTGTTGTCGTTCACCATCACAAGTGAAATGAAATGAAAGCAGGCAGCACAGGAGCTGGGCTGTGCTTCGCGCTTTCCAAACCCCAGCAGGCCAAAGGCACTCTGTGCAGATTCCAAGCCCTCTGCCCAGCCTTGGGGAACCCGCGGGCACTCTAGCACAAGGTCCACGGAAGGGCGCTGGCTTTTACTTTTTAAAAAGAAATTAGCCCCACACCTTTATTTCCACACCTTTGGTAAAAAAAAACTGCTGTATGAACAGCCCTGTATTGGGCCAGCAGTTGCCTTGGCAAATTAAAAGCAAAAGGGACTGGTTTCCCTCTTTGGGTCCATGCCAGCAGAGGAAACAAAACAGTAGTAAACAGGCAGGCCTAGGAGACTCGGATTTCAGCATAAACAAGAAATGGGCGAGAGGTGGCCGTGAGAACACAGTCCCACTGGGAGCATGCAGACATTTTGAGTTTCCAACCATGCAAGTGACCAGAGCCAGCTGGACGACGTGGAGACAGCCAGATGGCCAGCACTTGGGCTTCCCATAGTGTGACTTATGCTTATGGGTAACATGTTAAAAATATGCAAAAATCATCTGAGGATACTTAGTAGTCTATTTTTACTGTATGCATTTCTCTATGCTAACTATGGTCTGTGCTCCTTTTATTTGTCACTGTTAATCACTAGTGACAGGAATTGGCAGAGAGAGATGGAAATAAATCTTAGCTTAACTTCTGGGTCCTACTTTATGCCCCAGTTTCCACGTGACTTGAGGGAGAAGCTGGCCGTATGCCAAGAGTCACCCTCACCAAATGAAGAATATACAATTATGTTTTATAAAAAAAATGTTTTTTTCTAAGACAAGGGGGGAGTAGAATCACATCTGTTCAACCAACCTGGCTTTGATCAGAATAGACTGATACCTGGCGAAAGGGGCAGTGACCATTTTTAGCTCACCTGTGCAGGCTGAAGGCATTGAATAAATTAAAAGTAAATAACTGATGTAAACCACTGTTTATTTAACACTTTCCAGTGTCAGGCTTTCTGCCCAGTCATTCTCATGCATCATCTCACTTAACTGCCACATTGATTACATGAGGTGAATCCTCTCCTATTTTACAGATGAGGAAACTGAAGCTCAAAGAAGCTGTACTCGTTTATGGTCACGCAGCCAGTACGTGCAGAGCACTGAACAAACCCAGGTCTGCCTGCATGCAAAGTCCAGCCTCTTCGGTCATGTCCAAGAAAATGAGCTTGTAACAGCTTTTGCCAAGAGACGAAACGCTTTGTAGCCTTAAGTATCCATATCCAGGGGGTCTGGAAGCTGCTCAAAAATTCTGTTAATAGTAGTAACCTAAGACAAATCGCTTTCCCAAACACCAAACAGAAAATAGGGCCAATGGAGGGAATTGGTAGCATTGGTATCTAATATTATTTTTTCGATTTGAAGTGTTTTACCTCAAAGATTGAGGACTAAGATCATGTCTCTAATGCCTCATTACAACCTCTATGTCTTACATGTAGCATTTCTTCACTAAATGCTAAAGGATGTCATGCTTAGAGAAGAGCCTTAAGATTGTTGTTCTTCATCTTGAACTTTTGGTAAGTGACTTGGTATACAGCTGTTTTAGGAAATAAGAACTTATAAGGAAATATTTGGCTATAATTTGTTATTGAGTTAATCTGTGATTTAAAATAAAATGGTATTACAATGAGATATCACCTCACACCTGTCAGAATGGCTGTCATCAATAAATCAACAAAGAACAAGTGCTGGTGAGAATGTGGAGAACAAAGAGCCCTTGTGCACTGTTGATGGGAATGCGGATTGGTGCGGCCACTGCGCAAAACAGTGTGGAGATTCTCCTCAAAATTAAAAGTAGAACTGCCTTATGACCCAGCAATTCCACTTCTTGGTATATATTCTGAAGAAATCTAAAACGCTAATATGAAAGAATACATGCACCCCCTATGTTCATTGGAGCATGATTTACAATAGCCACTGTATGGAAACAACTCACATGCTCATCAACAGACGAGTGTATAAAAATGTGGTACATCAATGGAATATTACTCGGCCATAAAAAGAATGAAATCTTACCATTTGTGACAGCACGGATGGACCTAGAGGGAATTATGCAAAGTGAAATAAGACACAGAAAGACAAATACCAAATGATTTCACTTATATGTGGAATCTAAGGAGCAAAATAAACAAACTAGAGACTCATAGATACAGAGATCAGACTGCTGGTTGACAGAGCGGAGATTTGGAGGGCTGGGTGAAAAAGGTGAAGGGATTAAGAGTACAGACTGGTAGTCACAAAACAGTCACAGGGGTTTAAGGTATGGCAGAGGAAATACCGTCAATAATATTGCAATAACTATGTATGATGCCAGGTAGGTACTTAAAATATTAGGGTGACCACTTTGCAAAGTATAATTGTCTAACCACTATGCTGCACACCTGAAATGAATACAAAATAATATTTTTAAAAACATTATAAAATAAAATGCTATTTAGATAAAAGTGATTTGAAATGAGAGATTAAACATTTCCAAAATTATCCAGCTCACCCTCTTGATTGTACAGCAAAGTAACAGCTCTGGAGAGGACAAATGTCTGGTCCAAGTCTCCTACCCAAGTCTCAGCAGCTGACTCACCTGCTACTTCATGGAAGTTACAGAGCCATTCAGGTTGTCTAGAAATTTGGGATTTTCCCCTTCCCTTAAGCGCCACGTGAACGTGTTACCAGGTTCTCTCCCCTAAGTGTCTCTTAAATCTGTTCCTTTCCCTCTGACACTGCCTTTTCACACAGTCCAACTTTCTCATTTGGGCAGTTGCATTAGTCCTTGTGATCCAATGAACCCCGAGCACTTGGGTGTGATGTTTCTGAAATGAAGAGGTGGTGCTGCCTCTCTTCTGCTTAAAGTCCCCTGAGGCTACTGAGAGTCTAGAGCAGCTTGCCCAAAAGAACTTTCCGTGAAATAGCAAAGTCCAATATGCCAGCTGTCAGTCATGTGGCTATTGAGCAGTTGAAATATGGCTAGTGTGACTTCGGAATGGAGTTTTACTTAATTTTACTTAATTTAAATACCTGGATGTAGCTAATGACTACTATATTGGACAGTGCAGGTCTCAGGTGACATGCAGATTGCTTAGCCTGGCCCACAGGGCCCCTCATTTTGCCCTTATGCCCTCTTCTTATCCTCATTTTCTATAGCTCACTCCTCCATACTCTGGGCTCCAACAGACGGCTTGCTTTTTTCCAGATGCACACACACTACGTTCTTTCAGGCTGTTTTTTTCTCCTGGAATACCCTATCCTGCTTCACTAGCCTGACAAAGTTTCTACGCAGTGTTCCAGACTCAGTTGAGCTACCTTTTCCTCTGAGAGGCCTTCCTGTACTCCCTCAGGGTGAGTTCATATTCTTCCTCTGGATTTCCACCAGGGCCACTGCACAACTCCAGGGGGCACCACTTACACTGGAATCCATGTGAATGACACCTTCTGGATTGGTGCTGTTCCCAGTACATGCAGCCCTGATGGTAATCAAAATTCAAACTTTCTTTTTTATATATGTTGCTATTTGATAGAATACTTTTATTCAGTTCATTCATGAGGCACCAGGCTTAGCTTGCATATAACTTTTGTCTTTTGTTTCCATGTCTTACCCTTGTACCTCTCTGTGCCAAAGCAGGGAGTGACACTGTATTTCTAAGACCTGCCTTAGTGCCTGGCACATAGTAGAAACTCAAATTTTAGTTATCACTGTGTATTAGATGTGAGTGATTGCATAACGTACAAACCTTGCTGCTAGCTCCTCAGTCCACGAACCACTATGCACACTTGTTATGTCACTTGTTTTAAGTCTGTTGGTTATTGGTCACTGGGCTCTGTTATTTAGTCTGTGCACAGACACAAAGCACCTGGTTACGTTGCCTCCTTGTCTCCCGATGATAAGCCCAAATGACAGTTCCCAGAAATGGTGATTCAGAAGAGGGCATTGGCCAGCGAAGATGCAAGTGCAGCGAAGAAATGAAAAGTGATAACCCCAGAAGTGAAATTGGTGTGATTGGAAGACTGGAATGTGGCAACAGCAAAGCAAAGATAGGATGAGATCAAAACCTGAATGAAGCTATGGTATAAATTGTACTGAAAAAGTCCGATGAATATAAAAGCAAGCTAAGGTTGCTTCAGCATCTTTTAGTGTGAGTTGCAGTAGGAACAGAAAGCTGCTTGTGGTTGGAGGGGAACGTTTCCTTCTGACTTAGATTACATGCAGCCTGACAGAAACTTTTACCCCACCGTGCAAATAACTGCAGGATTTGGATCTCATATAAATGGAATTAGAGAAAAAAGTAGCTGGCCACGGGCACGCTGGCACCACCATCATCAGAGAGATTGTAGATATGAGGTTCGAGGAACTCAGTGAAGGCAGACTTGCTATAAATGAGGAAAGTGGTCGTGACAAAAATGTGGAAGATATCCCAGAGAAAGTGACATCAGCAAAAAAAATTATTGACGTTAAAGGAACTCTTAGAGATATTTCACAACATTGAAAGTGCTGTGGATAAAATGTTGGAAAGATCCAAAACAGTAGAAAAATTCACCAGGGCATATAAATGGCGCTCACTCTGTGTTTAAATTATATAATTATATAATGAGAAAAAGAAGCCAGCACTATTGAAACTAGTCTTGGTACGATTTTTTACAAAGAAATAGAACACATTAATTCTCAACATTTCTAATGTTTTGAATAACAATGTATTGTATAAATATTAGAGTTACTATTTAAAAAATATCTCTACATTTATAACTGACAGAGGGTTTTTAATGTTTTGACAAAAAATTTAAAGGTCACGGAACAATCACAATTTTCCCATTTACTCTTTAGTTCTCTTTGAATATGTCAACGTGCTCAGTGATTTTTAGGGTCCTGCACTGCTGTGCAGGGTGGGCATTCCCTGTATTTCCTTGTGGAACAATGAGTATCAGACTCTTGTTGTTTTAAATTGTGGTAAAATATACATAACATAACATAACATAACATAACATAACATAACATAACATAACATAACATGTGCTATTTTAACCACTTTAAGCACATTAGACAACGGCACATCCCCACTGCTATGTGAGCATCGCCGCTGTTCATCCCCCGTGCTTTTGCACTACACCAAACTGAGAGCGCCCATTAAACACAGCCCCCCACTGCCCTCTCCCTCCCACCCCCCACCTTTCTCCTCTGTCTCTACGGATTTGTCTACTCCCGGCACCTCATAAAGTGCCAGCAAACACTGTTTGTTCTTCTGTGGCTGGCTTATTTCATGTAGCATAATGTCCTCAAGGCTCATCCATGTTATAGCATGTGTCAGCATTTCATTCCTTTTTATGGACAAATAATATTCTATTGTACACACAGGCCACACTTTGTTAATCCGTTCATCTGTGATGGACACCTGGGTCGCCTCCGCCTTTTGGCTACTGTGAATAGTGTGGCTACACACCTGGGTGTCCTGTAAGAGACTTTTCAGAGCAGTTATCTCCGGAAAGTGGTACCAGGGCTCAGAGAGGACTCTTCATTTTAGACCCTTCTGTACTGTTTAAGTTAAAAAAATTATAAGCACACTGCATTTTAAAAATACACGTATAATAACATATAATATTGGAGAGTTTGGAAAACCCTACCACTTAGGATTGGGTTAAATGTGGATAGTGTAGGTGAAGGCACCACCTTGGAGCTGGAGGGTAGAGAGCACATGACGCGACTTTCATGGGAGGCAGAATCCTGGCTGCTCCGCTTGGAGAGAGGGCATGGGAGTGCCCGCAACTGGCAGAGGTAGAGCTCAAAGGCAGAAAATATGGCGTTGCATTAGAATTTGCCTGGCGACCTATTTGGAGGCTGCTACTTCCGTTTTGGTTCCTTTCCCAGAAACCCGAGGCCTGGGGCTGCTCCAAGGCCATCTCAGCTTCCCATCTGCACTTCCATCTGGGCTTGTCCTCCTCAACTGCCCACACCAGGTCTCCGGCAGCACACCATGTTCAAACCCCTTCATCAGAAAGTCCCTGTCCTGACTCCTATGCCCTCAGGACTCTGCCAACATGGTCACTGGCCGTAACAGGTTCATGCGTTCTCTCCTGGACATATAGTTGCACTGTAAATGTAAAAAACGAATTTTTCAAGGATAACAACCTATGGCAAACTATTGGCACTTTTTTTCCAGTGCTCATGACAGACACTTGCTAACTGATTCAAATGTCCTCCTACTGAGCTCAGAAAAGGCCTCAGAACCTTTCAGGGGAAAAAAAAAATCTGCTCTCAAAAATTTGGAGTTGCAGTTAAACCTATTTGCCATCCTCGTGACCCAGAGAATGACCTTCTTGGTCTAGGTGTTGGGTCAGGGATGTGGCAGGGAGATTCAGGGGGCAGACCTTGCAGCACCTCTACACTCATGCTGTGGAGTTAGGGGCTCCTCACATGCACTGCACTTGTGATCTGTCCCGATTTGAAGATAGAAAGGTCTCCCTGTGAAAACTGAGCTAAAAGGGAGGCCTCACGCCACCATGCCAGGTCTGACCTGACACTATTGGTAAGCCCTCCGACTGAGGTGCACTGTGGCATCCTCACAGCTTCCGTGCGCCTTCTGGGAGGAGCGGGAAGGCCTGTCGTCTAAGTCACAGCCATGAGCAGGTCTGGGAACCTGGGTCATGTTGTGTTAGTGCTCCCCCTGCTTCTGCTGGCCCTGCCTGTGAGTTCCTGAGTCCCAGGCCTTGCAGATCCCTCCTGAGAGGCAGGCAGAGAAAATTTACCGTAGAAAAAGAAAGAAAGAAAGCAAGAAATAGGAAAGTCATATGGTCTGCTTTTGTCACAACAGAGCATGTTGTGGCTGTAGGAGGACCAGGAGGGCCACCTTGGCCAACCGAGCAGGGTCTGGGTTCCCAGTGGGTCTGGCTACCGACTTCTCAGATCGAGCTGTGTCCACCGAACACTGCAGGTGAAACCATTAGCACCCTGCCTCGGGCAGTTCTCAGTTTTGGTTTTCTGGATCTTAGTTGTTTTAGGGCTAGAGATGCATCTTCCGTCAGGGCTAGTGTTGGGGAACCAGGCTCAGTAAATTCAGATGCTCATCCTCCCCTAATGACAATAGAAATAAACAATAAGAGTAGCAATTATTAACAGTTTATTCTGTGCCAGGCCCTGTGCTAAATGCTTTATAAATATCACCTTTCTTAACCCTTACAATAACCCTAAGCGGTAGGAACTCTCGCTTTATAGATAAAGACATGGAGGTTTAGAGAAGTTAAGATACCTGTCCAAGGTGACTCCCACGGGAAGAGGCAGAGCATGGATTTGAATCTGTGTGACTAACTCCAGATCCCTGACTCTGGCCACTAGACCACTTAAAAAACTGACTTTTCCCTGTAAAGCTTTTCCTGGTAACTCTGTGAACATGTTCTGGTGGTTTATATTGGGGGGATAGTCCAGTCTCCTAAAAGCAGGCATTGCCTGTCAGATTCCCTTCCTTCCCTCCCTCCCTCCCTCCCCACCTGTCTCCAGCTGAAACCCCCTTCTGCATCCCTGTCCTCCAAACCACCGCTGGCCCCCGTGAGCAGGAATCATCCTCGCTTTGTTCAGCTGGCCCAAGCAAACCTGGAGAGCAGGGGCCTCCTCCTCACCTGTGCCTCCAGGTGCTGCTGACAGCCCTGGATGTGCAAGGACTCGGCCTCCTCCAGCTCCAGCAACAGCCTGGTGACATCCAGCTGCCTGCTGGCTGGAAGCTCTTGGCCTGAAGGCTCTGGTGGCCCTGGGGACAAGAAGGCAGAAGGGGCGAGGCCCCCTCCCAGCAGTGGGAGAGGCAGGCCCGGCAGAGCTGCGGCCACACTCGGTGATGACTGGGTCTTGGAAGTATTTGAAACAGATGTAGCAGGTGACTTCCTCTTTCCGGCGGGCAAGCAGGACAGCAGCAGCCATGGCTTTGGAGGCCAGAGGAACAAAAGGGCTGCCTCCCTTTCTGGTCTCCACACCCTCTCCGTCATCTCCTCTGAGCTGAAAGTGTTGGCTGTGGCTGCCCAGACCAGCCCTTACAAGTCATCTGAGCCTTTTGGCTTTTGGTTCTTTTCAGTTTTGCAGTCAGAAGCTGCTTCTCTCCGTTCTGCTGCTTCCCCCCCACCCCACCCCCCGCTCACCATGCAAGCCCGCTGCCCTCGGCCACTGGGAAGGAGACGGTCTAAGATGGGGAACCAGCAAGGGTTTATCCCTCATTACCATTCTGTGGGCCCATGGGGCTCCCCATTTGTCAGGTCAGGGTCTCTGACAAAGGCTCTGCCTTAACGGCTGTGCTGGCCACCCAGATGTGAGCCCCCAAGGGCGATGACAGCCATTTCCCGGAGGGGTTCTACTGACCCCACAGGCCTCTGGCTGCTCCCAGGGCTGGGGGAAGGGCCGGAAGTCTGGTTTCCTGAGGTTTAGGAAGGACTCTAAGAAGCTGGCAGGGTGACATTGGCTGAGTCACATCTCAGGAGAATTTGGAAGAAGTGCTTTTTAAAACATTTTCTTCATGGAAAATCTGACTTTGCATTCATCAGGGAGATGGGAGATAGTGGGGGGTGGTGTGCTTTTCCAGGGGCAGCCTCAATGGCAGTGACACCTGGGCCTTATGGAGGAGAGAATCCGGGATAAGGGATGAGTGGCCGTCCTGGGTTCTGGTGGTGGCTGCTGAAGGACGTCATTAAATTGTCCTGATGATCTCGGGGCTGGGAGCTCCTGCCTCTAAATTGATTTCTGCGCCAAGCTGAGTGCATGTTGGTGGGGATGGAGAAGGAGCTGTTTTGAGGTCAGTTCTGGAGCCCTGGACCACCGGTACCAGCGAATTCCTGCTGTCTTTGGGTGCTGGAGAGTGAGCATGCAAAGAGAAGAGCATAAGAAGGTGATGTGCTTTCCCCAGAACTGAGCTGGAGAAGGCCCTATGCCTTTACCTAGGTGGAAAGCCTGATGAGGTTAAGAGGGGGAGAAGGCCTCAGGGTTGTCCTCAGCTCAACCAGAGAGGAAAGTCCTGGCTGGTTGGTGCTGACTTTGGATGGGTTGCGATCAACACGGCCATGAACTTGCAGTGAAAAGAGACGTTGGCAGCAGGGGAGTGAGAGCAGTGAGAACCCCTCCGTCTGGCCGGTCAGAGTGCTGCAGCTTTGCTCAGAACCAAGTGTTCAGTAGCCTGCCTCATGAGCCCCTTCTCTCTTGTTACCATTCGCTGAGTCCTTATATGCCCCAGACAATATTCTGGAATTGCGAGCGTTCTTTCACAAATAATCTTGGATGCACTCACAGCCCCCTTCTTCAAGCTCAGGAAGGAGGGACACTTGCTTGAGGCCAAACTTCCTGAGGAGCAGGGCAGCCAGGATTCAAGCTCAGGTCAACCTGAGGTCAAGGCCCAGGTCTTTTTTAACCACAAAAGCTAGTGATGTGGTGCACTCTGTGAGGGACTCTGAAGACGTAAGACAAGACCTGTCCTCGGGTGGGGCTAAACATTCTCCTAGGAGAGAGAAACCACGAGAATCTTTCTTTCTCGCAGGGGCAGAGAAGACCTGTGCTCCTTGCGCTTCTGTGCACCTGGAGAGCAGCAGTGGCAAGAAGTTGCTGGACTTGTCCCAGGCATGTGAAGGGAGAGTGCCTACCCTGGTTTTCACGCCTTCTGGCCTGAAACATCTGGTCTGGAAATATTTACCCACAAGCTCTTCTAGTACATGCAGCCACCAGAAGTGACATTTCAGACCTGGCTTGCAGGACATCTCCCAACAGGGCACTTTATGTCATGGGAGCATCGCTGCCTGTCACAAAGGCTGAGAGACCTGCAGTTACCCGTACTCCGAGCGGGACAGGAATATTGGAATAGTCAGGGGCAGGTGGACTCAGGCAGAGGGCCAGCTGTTATCACCACGGAGAAGGAGAGACCCACGCCGTTTCCAACAGTCCAGAAACACCTGTCTGAGGGCCAACGCGAGGGGAAATCTTGGTAACGTGGATGGAAAGATGACATTTTGTCAGATACTGAGAGAAGCCAGCAGAATAAATTTGCACTTTTGTTCTACATGGGTTCCTCTGGTGATTCATGGGCCAGCCACAAAAAAAAGTGTGAGGTTTTCTAAAGTATTTCTTACAGCAGATTCAGTTCCACACTGAACAAGGCCTGAGAATGAGCATTTGAGCACCATGGCTGCAGCAACATATGCTTTACTAAGTGGAAAGCTTCCCAATTTTAATTTTTTAAAACAGATTTAATTTATTTTTAGAGAGAGGGGAAGGGAGGGAGAAAAAGAGGGAGAGAAATATCAATGTGTGGTTGCCTCTCACTTGCCCCCTGCTGGGGCCCTGGCCTGCATCTGAGGCATGTGCCCTGACTGGGAATCAAACCAGTGACCCTTTGGTTTGTAGGCCGTCACTAATCCACTGAGACACACAAGCCAGACCTAATTTTAATTTTTAAGAATGCATTTGACAAATTAGGAGAAGCAGACAAGGTGATGCATAAGGGCAAATGGTCCTTCCAAATAGCTTGCAGAGTAAAAAGTTTGAAGGGCTTCCGTCAGGAAGAACAGGTTCTGCTCCAAGATCTCCTTATATGGGGCCTGTCAACCTTGTTTTCAGTTTTTTTTTTTTAGTGGGAGACAAACTCTACCCTCTTTCTCACTCAGAGAGGGAGAGAAATGCCATCCTCAGGAGGGACCCCCTGAGGATGCTGAGGGGACACTCAGATCTGCAGGTTGGTAAGGGGAGAGACCACTGCCCTTGACTTGTAAGTATACTGTCCTCATTCTTTCTTTTAACGAAATTGTATGTCTAAGTACCCATAGAAAAAAGAAACCCGGGGAAAACACCAACTGTGCATGGTGATTAACTCTGGGTGACTTTGATTTGTTTTTTAAATACTCAAGTGTATTTTTCAAAATTTCCACAAAGAATGTGGGTTCCATTTATAAGGAGAAAAAGAAAACATTGTAAATACCTCTCTCAGGTAGAAAACCAAACATTTATATAAGACTCTAATTTATAAAGTCCTTTTCACACCCATTCTAATTTAATCCTCTCAACAGCCGTCTCTGCTGATTATTTCTATTTAGGCTCCAGAACACACACCTCAGGAGCTTGAGAAGCCTTCTCAAGGGCACATAACTCCACGTAGCTGAGCCAGAGTAGAACCCAGTCTTCTCACGGCAGCTTTCCCCATTCATCCGGCTGCTAGAATCTTGGGATGAGTGGCCTGAGGCTGCAGAAGGAAATCCGAGGGCAGGTTGAGGGAGAAAGCAAGGCAAATGCTACCCTCATGAGAGGTGGAGGTTTGGCAGCTGCTGTTTGGATAACTGGATTCATGATACATCTGGCTTTGTTTGGTGGCCCCAGAAATTTCTCAGCTAAGTATAACGTGCCCTCAGAAGACTGGTCCTCTGGCTCTGCCTGGCTCACCTCTCTAGTTGGAGACAATTGGGAACTGCTTCCCCAGGTCTTGCATGGTTCTACACATTTCTCCTTCTTTCCTGGGCCCAGAGCAGAGCCTCCTTCCTTGTGTTTGTGATAAAATGAGAGGCACAGGGCCAGCTTCCTCACACCGGAAGATTCTGGGACTCCTCCAGGAGCCAGGAGGTGCCCTCTGCTGCTATGGTGCTTCTGGGCCCAGGTAGGACTGTGACCCCAAACCATGGGGAGAAAGTTTGGAGATGAGGTGGAGTAGGTTTTCTTTCAGAGCTGGTTGTGATGTTCTGGGCATTCCCTCTTTCCACAGTTGGTTAGAAATGAGAAGAAATGGAAAGAGGGAGGGAGAGAAGGAAGGAGGGGAAGTGGACCATGGGCTAGAGCCACCTGAAGATGCTGAGGGGACACTTCAGGTGGTACCCCCCATTCTCTGTTTGGGTCAGCCTTGCTGGGGTCAGGCTGATCAGTCCCTGTTCACTCATGTGCACCAACTAGAATAATTCTTGAGTCCAGTTAATTGGGAAGGAGGTATATTTTTTTTTCTCGAGATAAAAGAAGTGGTATGTTGGGGCCAGTTCCTACCAGCTTGCAAGAGGCCCATTGTTAAATTTTCAACAATCTTCATGAAATCATGTCATGAGTCATTATGTTAGAAGCTTGAAATTGGTCACAATGGGAGTATTTATACCATGGAAAGTGGCAAATACTACGCATCAGGGCTTCCCTCTGCCAGAGAGCTGGTGTTAAACATTTGCCTGAACACCACTGGGCAGGAGTGCAATCTAGCTCATGGCTGGGGCTTCACTGTGGCCTTTAGAGGGAGATGATGACAACAATGTGAGGTCGGCCCTGCTCTCTTGTGATGTCCTGGTGGGAAGTGGAGGCATCTTTGCCTATGGATTTCTCTGTTTTGCTTTTCCTATACTTGAGTCACAAAGAGTGGGCTTGGCTAGAAAGGGACTACCGTGTCCTCCATTTCCACTCTCTCTGGACCATGTGGCAGTAAGTACAATGCCCAGGACAAAGCAGGTACTGTAGGAAGAGCTGTTGAAGGGAGCTGAGGCAATCGTTATCACCTGCCTTAGAATTTCAGAATTTTCCCGACTGTCGTCAGCAGAGGGCACTACAGGACCAATTTTGGGAGTTATAGCTCCCTCTGATACTGTCTCTTTAAAAGGAAAAACTGGTCATTAATTTGAGTGAATTGGGAAGGGGCCCAACTGAATTGGTGATTTTCAGGTGAAGCATCAGTTAAAAATAGTAGTAGGGGTCAAGTACTAATAGTGAGCAATGCTGAAGTGCTTTACAGTTTACACAAAGCACTTGGCCTAGATCATCTTGTACAATTTTCACAACAACCCTGCAGAGCAGGCAGAAGCCTCACGATGTAGCAGATGCATGTGTGGGCTCTGGGGTCAGTGTCTGGGCTGCAGACCTTGACTCTCAATTACCCACTCTCTGACTTGGGTCACAAAACCTGTCTGTGCTTTGGGATAGCACTAGTATTTGACCTTGAGCTTGGTGTGTAATGAGAAGATGCACACATAGCACTTAGCAGACTGCTTTGCAGGTAAGAAGTACTCAGCAGATGTTAGCTCTTACTATTCTTGTTACAATGCCAGGCACCTGATCCGAGCGTGAAGGAAACGCTGAAGGTCATATCACTAGTAAGGACGAGGGCAGGACATAAGTCCCTTGTCTTCCAACCCCGGGTCTCTGCCTGTGCCTGCTCCTGATCCTCCACTTGTCACTGCTGACAAATCTCCCACATGTGCTAATGATGCTTGTCATTACTGCGGAAGTGTCTGAAAACTATTTCAAACACTTTAAAAATTCCCTCTTGAAATCCCATATATGCTACTAATTTGCTTAGTAACTCATTTTCCTTAAAACTCTCACAGCTAATTGAAACTAGTGCTCTCCAGGCCTCCTGACCTGAGTGTGAGCACTCAGAAACAAGTGGTTTTACTGTCCCCGGCAGGCTGAGCCTGGCTGGCCTCGTGAATGCCAATGACTTCAGTGCCCACAGGCACAGTAAAATGGAAATTGAGGGGATTCCTGTCCTGTGTGAAGTAGAAAGTGGGTAGGTGGCTGGGTGTGGTCAGGTTTCCTGATTTTTCAAGAGAATCAGACTCCATATTTTTATGTGAAATATCCCGATTAATAGCTCTTGTCAACTAATTTTAAGTTTTCTGAAACTTAACCATGGAGACAAGATCGAACAAGTTTGTAGGCTGCATCCACTCTGGCTACCAGTTAGCTGTTGCTGGAAAAGCCTTTTGGTGGGGGTGGGGGTGGGATGGGGCAGTCCTGACACATGGTCTGTGTTCCCAGGGGTGACAAAAGTAATCCCACTTCAGTCTGGAGAGCCCTGTCTCAAAGGTCTGTGTATTTTGCTCAGCTGATTATTTTCTCCCTTTTCTGAGTTAAGTAGCAGTCTTGGCCCTTTCGGTCAAGAATCAATTTCTTGTCTCTTTAGTGCTGGAAGCTTCTGGGGGGAGAATTGGGTGAGTGGAATCTATCTGCGACCCGGTGGTGTTCCTTTAGGCAAGTTTTAGCCCCTTCCCACCCTCTCCCACCAACACACCCAGTGCAGCTGGCTTTCTGCCCTGTTAAGATCCGCAATGGCTGTTGTTCTTCCCTCTGTTCAGAAACTTGCTTAGACAAGAAGGCTCCAGTTTCTCAGTGCCAGGCCAGGAGCCTCCTCATTGGTCTACATTAAATCCCCCCACTCCCAAATTGCGAATTATTATGTTCATTGACATTCACGAATCTTTGGAATCACACATATCTGTGGTGTAGTCCATGCAGTAAGGCAAGGCAGTGTGTCATTTTGGGTCCTCTGAGAAACCGGTGCCAAGAAGGAATTGGGTATGCAATAAATGTACTGCGGAGAGCACCTGCGAGGCGTAGAGGCTGAGGGAGGAGGCGAGGAGAGGACAGCCTTCAGGCAACAATGCACACCTGCCCCTTGCCAGAGGAGGGAGGCCAGGAAGGAGAGCTGGGTAGGAAGAACCTCAGACTAGAGCACAGCTCCAGGAAAGTCTTGGCCAGGCTGCTGGGAAGTGCTGGCCTCAGTGTGGACACAGCGGGGAGCCTGAAGCTGCTGTGGCTGGAGGCTGTCAGCTTGCTGCACCCCTTGCAGCAGGTCCTCACTCAAAGGGAGTGAGTCACAGTGCTCTCTCGTTACTGCCGCAATCAGCAAGATTTCCATGATTTCATACATGTGTGGTGTTACTTATTTTTACACAAAAAGAGAAAGCAGAGCGTGGGGTTCAGTGTTAGTCCAAGATTTGTGGCTCTGCCGTTGTGCTGGCTGTGACCTCAGGTAAGGAGCTAAATATCCTTACCTGTTCAATGAAAATAGTGAAAGTAGCTTTCCTATGGAGTTGCTGTGAGAATTACGGAATGTATGTCAAGTGCTTAGCACAGTGCCAGGTACCTCGCAAGGGCTGAATAAATATTTATACTTTGGAATGTTCTATGAGAGGAAATATAGGCTACCTATCCAATAACCTTTTATTTCTCTATTTTTAGAGGTCTTATCTTCTAAAATGACATTTTTAAAAATAATCTTTTTAAAAAAAGATTTTATTTATTTATTTTTAGACAGAGGGGAAGGGAGGGAGAGAAATATCAATGTGTGGTTGCCTCTCTTGCACCCCGTACTGGGGACCTGGCCCACAACCCAGGTATGTGCTCTGACTGGAAATCGAACCAGAGACCCTTTGGTTTGCAGGCTGGCACTCAATCCACTGAGCCACACCAGTCAGGGCCTAAAATGACATTGTTAAGGTGAATTTGGTCAGTAGGTCAAGTGAGGTTCTATTATTATGTCATCATACAGATGAGCAAACTAAGGCCCAGAAGGGTCTTGGTGACTTAATGGAGCAAGTGGCTCAGGTGTGAGCAATCAGATCATTGCAATGTATCCCCTTGGTTCACAGAGGGGCAGGTGATCCATTCTGAACCGAGGAGATATAATGAGACTGGCCAGAAAAGCTGCAAAGATGTTGGGCTCTTTTATTAATGGGCTTGAACCAGGGAGGGTGTGAGGCTGGTGATGCTGAAACTGTCTTACTTCCATAAAGGTAAGCCCCTTAAGAATGAGGCAGAGGCAGAAAGAAAGAGTTGGCTGGCCAACACAATACTCATTCATACCCTTTCTCCCATAACTTCTGGAGGAGATTGCTAATTATCCTGCAATATACTACCCACCCTTCATGTTAGAAACAGAATTCCCCAAGTTTTAGCTAGACATATGGATATACCCAAATTGTCCACTCTCCAGATTCCCTTGCAGCTACTTATAATCATGTGACTAGATTCTGGCCAAGGGGATGTGAGCAGAAGAGAAGTAGAAATGGTAAGTGCAATTTCTGTGTCGCATCCTTAAAAAGAAGCTTCCTGCTCTTCTCTTCTACTTTCTCCCCTCCTGGCTAGGAAATGACAAAATGGAGCAACCAATCAGACACAGTTATGCAAAGGCAGGATCATCCCACGATCCTGGGTATGGCTTCTCTTTGACCACTATATGACGAAAATAAAACCAACCAACAAACAAAACCCCTGCCTCTACTGTAGGGTCCAGAAAAACCTGAAAACCTGCTTTCCTAGCCTCCTCAGTGGTTAAGTGGCTATGTGCATGTGACACCGATATGTCTAATTAACTGGAAGCAGAGCTCAGTGGGGGCTTAGGGGAAGGATTTGCTTTTCTGGATAAAAGAATCAGACACAGCTACTTCTTTCTGCCTTGAATGCCTGGAACTGGAGCAGTCCTCCTGGGATCCTAAAGAGGGCGGAGCAGAAGTGAAGAAAGAGTCTGGGTTCTTGAAAACATCACTGAGCTGCTACATAGTCATGTCATCTATGCCTATTCTGGGTTACTTATTATCTGAGAAAAAGAACCTATCCCCGGATTTCTTATGTGAGAATAACAAATCACACTTCGTTGAGGCCTCCATTAGCTGAGTTTTATCTTTTTGCAGCCAAAACACCAAAACATCAGTAGAACTTGGTGAGACAAAGAGTCCAGATGTTGATGATGTCATCTGGTCTCCTGAACACAGCTGTGCATGAGCCCAGCTCATACCCCGTGACTTTTCAGTTATAAGAGACAGTGAGTTCTCTTTCTGCTTTAGCAGTGGAGGTTGAGTTTTCTGTTGCCTGAAATGGGAAGACTCCTGATACAACTACTAACAAACAGCCAAGTAGACTGATTGAGTTTTCACTTCTTCTCAGTCCCTCCTCCAAGTTTTGAAAAAAATGAATACAATTAAAGGGAGGAAGGAAAACAGAAAGGAAGAAGGAAAAGGAAAGAATAATAAACAGTAGTTAGACTTGAGCTTAATTAACAGAAGGATTGTGTGTTTTTATAGTTCCTTATTCGGAAACCTGGGTCCTAGTTTCCCTCTGACTCAATACGTGGCATGGCCCACATTAATCTGTGTCCTGAACTAGCCCAGTTGTTCTCCTGGGCAATCCTGGGCTAGTCCATGGGCCATAACCTTCTTGTACTTACTGATCTCCAGGCTTTCATCATTTCTAGAATGGACCATTTGGTCTAACCTTGGTGCAGACCAACATTAATAGGCAATTGCCAAAGGGAGATAATACAGGAAGAAAAATGGCTAAAAATACACTGTGAATCACAGAAAATTACATCTCTTAAAACCTACAGTGTACTCCTATCCCCATAGCAACCCCTGGCTAGTAAAGACAGAGCTGATTTATTGCAGGCTTTCCCTAGCACTCAATTCTGCCAGAAGCACATCTGGCCTGTGGTGCCAAGCCCCAGTGAGGGGAGGGCTGGGTGCATCCCAAACCCAGTGTTTCTCTCCTCCATCCTGTCGACTGGTGCTCTGTGGTGAGGAAACTTAAGTTCCCACAGTACAACCCAGAAAGCCACTTCTCTGAGATGACTGTTCCTGACCTCTGACACAAGATGCGGTGTACTTCCTGTACAAATGCCTGCAGCAGCAGAAGGCTGACTTCCTGGTGGGGACAGTGTGGGCATGAGGGACCTGAGGAGCTGTAGGTATGAGACTAGTCTGAATTATGAGGAGAGGAGCTCCCCCTTCCTTCTTTCTTTTCCCTCTCTATCTTTTTCTGTCCTTCCCTCACTTTATGGCTCTTTTTTTCTCCCCTGCTATTTCCTCAGTAGGTCCTCTGTGAAATGGACTGGCCTCAGGTCAGGACTAGGAAATGCAATTGAGAGTCAAGCCAACTGAGTCTGCTGTAGAGAAAGACAATGACGTGTATGTAAACGAATATGTTGTTACTCTATTGAATGCTAAAGTTCAGTGGCACATAAGGTGTGTTTTGTTATAATATTAAAAATGAGATTCTTGAATGCTATTTAAACTTTCATGACTTGGAGAAATGTTCTGGACCAGAGTTCCAGAGCATCCTCTCTCAAAAATAGCCCTGCCTGAAAAATAAATGAATGGGACTATATTAAACTAAAGAGCTGCTGCACAGCTAGAGAAACTGCCAACAACAAAAAAAGACAACCAACTGAATGGGAGAAGATATTTGGAAACAACAACTCCAAACAAGGGGTTAATATCCAAAGTGTATGAGGAACTCAAACAACTCAATACCAAACAAATAAACAATCCAATTAAAAAATGGACAAAGGACCTGAATAAACGCTTTTCTCAAGAAGACATACAAATAGGCAACACCTATACGAAAATATGCTCAGCGTCACTAACTATTCGGGAAATACGAATCAAAACTATAATGAGATACCACCTCACACCTGTTAGAATGGCTATAATCAACAAGACAGATGATAACAAGTGTCGGAGAGGTTGTGGAGAAAAGAAAAAAAACCCTAATTCTGCTGGTGGGAATGTAAAGTGGCACAGCCACTATAGAAAACAGTATAGAGGTTCCTCAAAAAATTAAATATGGAGTTACCAGGAGAAAAAAAAATAGTTACTATATGATCCAGTAACCCTCTTCTGGATATTTACCCCAAAATGCTGAAAACATTTATTCACAGAGATATATGCACCCTTACATTCATTGCAATATTATTCACGGTGACCAAGACATGGAAACAACCGAAGTGTCCTTTGATGGATGACTGGACAAAGAAGGTGTGGTGTATATGTACAACGGAGTACTACTCAGCCGTAAGAAAAGATGAAACACAGCCGTTTGCAGCTAGCTACATGGGTAGATCTTGAGAATATTGTGCTAAGTGAAATAAGTCAGACAGAAAAAGTCAAGACCCATATGACTTCACTCACATGTGGGTTATAAAACTGAAAGCAACCAAAGAACAAAGAAAAATAAACGAAAACTCACAGACACAGACAACAATATGATGGTTATCAGAGGGAAGGGAGTTGGGAGTACTAAAGGGTAAAGGGGCTCAAAAACATGATGATAGAAGGTTTGACTTTGGGTGGTGGGCACACAATGCAATAAACAGATGATATATTACCAGATTGTACACCTGAAACCTATATAATTTTATTAACCAATGTCACTCCCATAAACTTAATTAAAAATAAAAAAATTAAAGGTAAAAAAATACATAGTAGTCCTGCCTGGACACATGGGATTCAGGGCCTTGTGATTTAAAAAAAAGAAAAAAAAAAAGACAGTTTCAAGAAGCTCCCATTGGCCAAATCTGGGACAATCTGATCTTCAAAAAAATAATAATAGTAGCGTTTTGTAATCCATTGAATAAAATCAGAAATACAAGTTTAACTGACATAAACAAACACATACACGGAGGAAAAGAAAAGGCCCTTTCTTATAGCGAAATTCCAACGAGTGAATGAAGAAGAAATGATGGAATTAGAAAATCACCATCTGGCGGCCTCCACAGTAATAACTCATTTGGGCAAAAATGATCAATGGATGTGTAAACCCAGGGGTGAGAAACAGTGTATTTATATAATGTTAAAGTATTTTCTCACAAAATACTTACTGATTTTTAAGAGAAGAAGAGCAACTTTGTAGTGGAGAGGCTTGACAGATCCTCCCCAAACCAAGTGGTCAGAGTTGACATCGCAAAGGACTGACAAACGGGACACGGCATCATTGTGCGTCTCCTGATGGGATGAGCTGGAAAGGACACAAGAGCTGCCCTGTGGTATTCCTGTCCAAATTGCACGACCCGAATCCACTTGTGAGGAAACATCAGACAACCCCCAAATGAGGGACAGTCTGTTCAATACATGGCCTATACTCTTCAAAAATGCCACTGTCATGAAAGACAAGGGTTGAAGAACCGTTATGACTGCAGGAACCTAAAGAGACAAGACAATGTGTGATCTTGGACTGGATTCTGGATCAAAACAATTTTTTTAATCTTTTGTATAAAGAACATTGTTGTGAAATTTGAGAAAGATGTGTAGTTTAGATAAGAGTATTGTATCAATATTAATTTCCCGATTTTGATCATTTCTTGGTGTTATGAAAGAATGTCCTTTTTAAAGGAAATATATGTTCAAATATTTAGAGATAAAAAGGCATTGTATCTGCAACTTATTTTCAACAAGTTCGGAAAAAAACTATATTACATACATAGAGAGAAACTGATAAGCAAATGAGGTAAAACATGTATAGGAATTCTTTGTGCATTTTGTGCTTTCTGTAAAAAGTACTTTTCTGTAAGTCTGAAATGATTTGAAAATAGAGATTAAAAAATAGCCTCACCTGCAGACTCAAAGTCCTTTTGAGTGAATTTTATTCCCACTATTTTCTTTCCCTACATTGAAGTCTCAGCTTAGTGTTTAGGTCCTCACAGTTCCCTGCACAGAGCAGAATAATCCCACCTGAACTGCGAGTAAGAAGGTGTGCATGTGTGAGTGAGTGAGTGAGTGTGTGTGTGTGTGTGTGTGTGTGTGTGTGTGTGTGTGTGTGGCGGAAGAGGCAGCTACTCCCTCAGGGTGCCACAGAAAGCCAGGATAAAGTCAGTTGTTACAATGCCCAAACCAGACCAGTGAATGGAGTCAAAGGCCCCTTGATGACTCCTCTCAGATTTGTGAGGGAAGGGAGGCTGTGGCCTGGGTGAGTGTACTGACCCAGCTCTGGGAGAGCCAAGAGCAAGCGTATGATGTGAGAAAGCCCAGGACTGACTTATGTCTGTCTGTCTGTCTGTCTCATTCTCTCTCATACACACACACCTCTTTTCTCTTCTTTCCTAGAATCTTTCAAACACTGTGGTACCTGGTGAAGGGGCATTTCTATCAGGGACAGAACATCTCTCCACAGAAGCGGGTGATTTCTGCCTCTGGGGACACAGAATTGAGGCTCCATATGTTGAAATGCGCTAACTCTGAGGCCAGCACTGCGTCCTCCCACCCCCATGTGCAGTCGGGCCAGTCCAGAGCCTTGTATCCAGGCACGAGGACCCGATGTGCACGTCCTAAAGTGCTGAACCCAATGCTCACACAATGGGCGTGTCGCGAAAAGATCCCGAAGGGAGCTTTGCTGTATACTACATTAAAACCCACTCCCCTATTTTCTCTGATAGCCGTTTGCTTTTAATTTGCTCATTTCAATATCGTGAGCTGCAGTGAAGCAGAAAGGGGCTCTGCTATTTATAAACGATCCTGATCCACTGAAATAATGTCTCGATTCCTTCTCAGTGGTCTTGGGATAATAACAACAGGAGAGGCCTCAGGAATGGGGTTGGGGGTAAACTCCTCCCCCCTGCAAGTGGGCATCTGTCCTAACCCCAGCTTTTAGAATACTGTTTCATGGCTAGAGAAAGGCAAAGGGAAAGAGAAAAAAATGAAGTCGTTTTCAGTTCTGAAAAGATGATATGACTCCATCTACCAACATCAGCCAGATATGAGCTGTACAAATGAAACAGGCAGAAGGCTGCAGGCTGGGCTGTGAAAAAGAAACTTTAAATATTTAAGAGCTGGTCAGCTCTGATCTGATCAGTCTAGAGTGAAAATAAAGACACTAAGTCTCAGCCCTTTTTTTAAAACGAGGCCACAGTGTGTATGTTTCTGTGGAGAATGTAGACCTCCATGGCTGGGCCCAAGGCTGTGTACAGATTGTGAGAGGATCCAGCTCTCCCCATCATGTGGCCCACTGGCCCACACATAACCCCCTGCATGGATTTGTTTCACAAATACTATATGCCAGGTAGCAGCATATTGTATCCCTCAAGTGGGAATGAGGCAATGAATGCCTTCATATTAAGTTTAGGCCATGCCTAGTACCTGGACAAGCCTGTAAAAAATCAATAAAACTAGCTTCCCAATGGGAGTGGGTGTGACCAAGAAATTCCTTGTGTCATCACAGTAACTGTGATGGGATAGCCAGGGTCCTTCCATCTGGTGACTCACTCAGACCTCTAGGGCCCAAGGACATGAGAGGGACTTTAGATTTTTTGAGGCCCCGTGTAAAAAGGTATTATTAACTCTTTTTTTTTTAAAGATTTGATTACTTTATTGTTGTTCATTTACAGTTGTCTGCATTTCCCCCCCACCACTCCCCACTCCCTACCCCAGCCAATCCTACTTCCCTCCCTTGCTCCCACCCTCCCCTGGTATTATTAACTCTTAAAAAAAAATGTTTTTTATCCTTATCTGAGGTCATTTTTTTTTCATTGCTTTTAGAGAGAGAAGAAGAGAGCAAAACATTGATGTGAGAGAGAAACATCAATTGGTTGCCTTCTTGTATGCACCCCAACTGAGGATTGAAACCACAATCTAGGTATGTGTCCTGACCAGCAATCAAACCCTCAACCTTTCAGTCTGTGGGACAATGCTCCAGCCAACTGAGCCACACCAGCCAGCATGATATTAACTCTTATGTGGGAGATTCATTATTTTCATGAGGTACCCTATACCTTCTTTTCTTTTGCCAATCTGAGGTAGTGTATTAACACTTTCAGAGCCAATATTTATAGTTTCAGCAGAAAGAATCTCACAAAGATCTCAACGCTCATATAATTCAAGTTTGGGAAAGAAGGACTATATTTAAGGAGTGAGGAATCTGCGAAAGGAGGAGTAGATGCCCTGCCAGATCCCAGGGGCAAGTGAAGCTCCATAGCAGAGGGCTGGGCTGAGATGTTCAAGTCCCAGTGTCCTTCTCCAGCACTGAGGGTGGGGACTACATGTCAGGATGAGTGTCACTGTTGTCTACCGGGTGTGAGCTCTGCCAGGGATTCCATTTCCCACATGCCACCTGGTAATGTTCTCTGTTATTTATTGCTCTGAACTGGGTGGGGCAAACTCTTCTGGCTGGTTGAGTCCACACCTGGGACTTAGTGGTTTGCAACATGATCACATTCCATGTTTCTTGATTACAGAAGAACGCGATAACCCTTTTATCTTCAACATATTTACTGTAGTAGGTTAAAGATGGCTGCAAATTCTTTGTCTCTCGTCCATTAAGAGGTAGAGTCTCTTTCTTCATTCTTTGAATATAGACTGACCTGAGACTGGCTTTGCCAACAGAATGCACTGGGAGAAATACAGTATAGCTTCTAAGGGCTTGGCCTTAAGACATCAGCATCTCCCAGTTTTGTCCTACATGGGAACAGTTGCCATGTCAGAAGTCTGGCTACCCTGAGACTTCTATGCTGTAAGGAAGCCCAAGGTACCCAAGTGGAGAGAGAGGCCACGTGGAGAAGCACTGAGATGCCAGACGTGCGAGTGATTTTTTTAATATTATTTTTAATATTTATTTATTGATTTTTTTAGAAAGAGAGAGAGGAAGAGAGAGAGGGAAATACTGATTTTTGCCTTCCCCTTTACTTATGCACTCATTGGTTGATTGTCGTATGTGCCCTGACTGGGAAGCAAACCCGCAACCTTGGTGTATCAGGATGACGCTCTAACCAAGTGAGCTACCTGACCAGGGTGCAAGTGATCTTCTCAGACCTGCTGGCTCAGCCACCCAGTAAATGAACCCAAGTGACTAACCCCAGCCAATGGCATATAGAAAGGAATAACCATCCAAATTGCTGACCCACAGAATTAAAATCAAATAAGATGGTTGTTTTAAGCCAGTAGGTTTTGGGGTATTTTACTATCTAGTTAGTTAACTGAAATGTGTACAATCAAACCTCAAGAGCCCGGAGAAACTCCAGAATTCCAACTGCAGTCCACATGATGTCAGATAGAAATACTATTTTTTCTGAGAGGAACTCTTCTTTCTTACAGTCCATTTTCTCTATTGTGCCCCAGACTCCAACCCTGACTCTTTGGTCATTACACCTTCCTACTGTAGTCCCATTATCCAGGGGTGCTTTCCTCTACTTTTCAATGTCTCCAGAGAATATCATAATAGTAGCATTTATAAACAATCTAGCTGTGTAATAATAGGGGACTGGGTAAATAATTTATAGTATATCCATGTAATAAAAAACTTAAATTTATTAAAATTGATGCTATAGAAGGGTATCAGAGGCAGAGAGAGATATTCCCAGTGTATGTTATGAAACAATAAGATGCCACTTAAAAATTTTATATACAGTAATCATATATTCCTAAAAAACAATGTGAGGATTTGCGACAAGGTTGCATAGGATATGGGGACCCAATGCTTTTATTTGAGTTGCCTGAAATAAGTACAGCAGGTCCTCAAAAAAATAACATTATTTCCTTCAATGTCACTTCATCGTAATGTTGTTGAGATGCCACAGGAACTAAACTCGTACTCATGTCAGTTAGCCTGTGGTAAACTTGGCTTCACTCTGTGGCCTTTTCCTTCAAGTTCACAGAACCTGTTGACAATATTAGGGGGTGTTTTTACTACATGTATGTAGCTTTTCTAACATGATAGGAACAGTAAGATAAATGTTGAGGAGGTGGAGATGGGATGGGATGGCAGAAAGTCTGTCAGGCCCCTGAGGGAAGTGGAACTGGGCTGAAACGATGTTGTGACTTAGGCTGAAACACCTGTGGTTTCTTGGGGCCCCCATAAGGTACTTGTCCTCATATGCACAGAACCTCTTTAGGCAGCCTCTGGGCAATGTGACTTTATTAGTAGCAGCTGAAATCTGGGCTCATGCAGATTCTTTTTAAAAAAAATTAAATTTATTTATATTTAGAGAGAGGGGAAGAGAAAGAGAAAGAGAACATCAATGTATGAGAGAGAAACATTGATTGGTTGCCTCTGACAACCCCCCACCCCCAATCTGGGGACCTGGACCACAGGCCAGACATGTACACTGACCTGGAATTGAACTGGTGTCCTTCTGGTCCACAGGATGATGCCCAACCCACTGAGCCACAGCAGTCAGGGCATCAAGCAGAGTCGTAAGTGGGATAGGAAACAGAGTCAGAATTGTGGTTATCAAGTGAAGGGACTTTATCATCAGATGGTATTTATGAAACATTCTCTTGCTTTAATGAGTCAGGAAATAGAGTTCTCTTTCCCTTTATCATTTATTGCTGTTTCTCAGCAACAGTAGGGCTCCCTTACTAAAATGGACCAGGGCCTTCATTTTTCCAAAGCCATATTATTAGGCAGAGTTTTCCAGGGAAAAGAGTGTCAATTGAACCACAGACCACCAAGCATCCGGTTGCTCTGTGGGACTTTTTGTCTGGCTCTCATTTCTTTTCCCTACACCCTACCAGAAAATGTATTGGTCAAATCTGCCTGCAGTGGACATCTGTTGTCCAGCAGCTCCTTCTCCCTTCTGTTGGAAACATCACCCTGCCTTTCTTCTTAGGGAACCACTCCCCCACCCCATTCTGTTTATATGGTTGGGGATGGAATGACCTCATCACCTGGTTCTAGGTGGTGGGCACATGACCCTGAGTATGGGGCTGTGTTCTGTAGAAATCTACAAAGGCCACACCCCATCTGAGTACCCTATTTCTTAAGCTGGTGCTGCCTGGCTGGCCTGGGCAGCAGCAAAGCCCACAGATGGTTCTGTACGACACAGGCAATTTTCTAGCTTCCAATTTCCTGGCTGCTTCTGGTGCTCAGAAGCCCAGTGTGGCACTGCAGGGGGAACAGAGGGAGGAGGGTCCTGGCAGGAGCCAGGCCCTGCCTGCAAACCCTCAGAAGGCTCCTCTGTGTGTCTCCTCCCACGTGGCTCCTGCTTCTACCATCTCTGCCCCACAGGGAGGTGAGAACAGCTCATTATCTATTTATTTTATGAAGTGCTGCCCTTGGTGTTCAAATTGCCTCAGGGCACAGAGCACACAATTTAAAACAATTAAAAGATATAAAACAGAGAATTGGTGATGACCAGCAGTTTTTTCAAATCAGCAATAAAATGCCAGTTTGAGGAGCCCTGGCTCACCCTGCGTGCTGCAGATCACCTGGGGGCTCTGTCTCCTACAGGTAGCGAGTAGAGGCTCTCCTACAGCCTCTGTCAGAGCTGTTTGCTCACCAAGCCCCAGTGCTCCTGTCACCTTCCTTCAGACTTTCCCCTCTGAGCCTTGATGACTCAGCCCAGGCCAGAAGCTGCCTGCTCCTTTTCTTCCTGGGCCTGGCTGTGGAAGGCTTCAGGAGGCCTACAGGGTCTGACAACACACAGAGGGGCAGGTCTGCTCTCAGCGCCTGCATGGGGGCCAGCTAAGCTGTTAGCATGTCGCTGCCTGGGCCCAGCCAGTAGCTGGTGACCAAATAATAATATCAATAATGACAGTGTTAATAATAGGAGCTGAGCTTGACTGAGTCTTCTGCTCTGGGAAGGGGGGAATATTGGCTCATTGCCAAGGTATCTTCAGCTTTGAAAGATATGCGGTTAGAGTCGGAGGGGTGGAAACAAGGCCAAAGCAACCACGTCGCTCAGGTTGAAAGAGAACTTGGGAAAAGGAAAGAACCACGTTGAAGTCATTTTATCTTGAATGAGGGTCTAGCTGCAGCTGGGACTCCTGCAGCGAGAAACAGAAACACTGCTAATTGCAGATAGGTTTGCCTAAATGTGAGCGGCGAGCCCCCACTTGAGAGCTGAGCTACGATCCTCGGCTTCCTCGGCACCTGCACAGCCTTGGGCAAGTCACTTCACTGCTCTGGATGGCAGTGTCCACACAACAAAATGAAGGAAGTGGCATAGTCCCCTTTTACTACTGCGTTACAGGTTTCTGATTCTCAGGACTCACATGATCACTGGCAAGCATTTATTGACCACGTCCCATCTGCCAGGCACCTGGAGAGATCTCTCAGCAAGAGAAACATCTTCCAATCTCTCAGTATCACACAGGTTTCTCTCCAGTGGCCACAGCCCAGCTACCTCTTCAAGGTAGGAGAGGGGCAAGGGGTGATGGGGGCTGATGGGAGGTGGGGAGAAGAAGCATTCTTCTGCTTACTTATGCATTTATTGAGCACCTACATTCCCCACTCTCCAGGCTGGTGGCTGACATTCAGTAGCTGTTTCATTTGATTCCCGTGCCACCATGTTCTGAAATTCCCCAACCACCACTCCTCCTCCAGAGCAGCCCCTGCCTCTCTCTGGGTAGTAACGAGGTTTCCTTTCTAGTCTTGCACCGGCCTACTGTCTTTCATTCTCCTGAGTGTCCCCCTGGCTGCACTCATTTCTCTTTACGTCTGGGTTTATTCAGCTCTGTTCTCCTCTGTTCCGCAGGGTATCTGTCACAGGAGGTTGTCATAGCCCAATTACAACTCACTTTATCTTTCCCTTTGCCCTCTTCACTGAGCAAACATGTGCATTTGGCATTTCAGGCATGGAAATTCTCCAACCCCCTTGCTCTCTCCTAGAACAGAAACCTCAGTGGCTTTGCAGAAAAATGTTACATTCTCTGAAACCTAAACTCAACAGCTATTTGTTGAATACTTATGATAGGCTTCGTTTTCTCATACCCTCAAGAGCCTTATAATGTGGTTGGTGAAATGAAACAGACATGTGTTGAACAATCTGAAAACAGCAGAGCCCAGTAATGCTGTCAGTATTATCGTTAGGTGCCAGAGTGGGTGGTACTATGATCCGCAACCAGCACTATTACTAGTAGATGCTGACATGCTGAAGCACTTATGCGCATTTCTTTAAACCTCATACCAAAGCTATGAGTTGGGTATTATTGTCCCCATTTTGCACATCAGCAAACTGAGTCACAGAGACTTTAACTGGCAAATAGTCTTGTGGATGGTGAAAGAAGCCAGGTCTTTCAAACCGCAAAGCACGTGCATTTAAAACCCTGACTTGCTGCTCTACCACTGCTCTGCCAGGGTGTGGTCTGGGTGTTTTGCTCAGGGATGTTGTCCAGGGCCATTTTCCCAATGCTTACCGTAATAAATGCTCAGTGAAGAAGTACATACACACATACATACATGATGCATGCTGCCCCTCTTGTGAGTAGAAAAGACAAAATGGTCTGTTTTCTAGAGTCAGAGGTAGGAGGGAATGTTGAGGGGTTTGGACTGTGAAAATCAAGTTTGGCTGTCCCAGCAGCCTGGAGGATGAACTTGGTGAGAGCGAGGGGGAACAGAAAACTAGAGCAACTAAAACACAACAATTACAAAACACACATACACAACACTGACCCTCTTTTGGAGGCTTTAAATCCAACTCTTGGCCCTGCCCTGTCCCCCCTGCTCATGGCTCCGTGCTGCGATGGCCGGTCGGCCTGGTTTGTGCTGCTTGTGGGTGAGTTTCTCACAAAACTGTGGGCCTCAGCAGGCTGGTGCTGGCTTTCCCGTCCCCCGCCTGCCCCTGTGAGCTGGTCCCACAGAGCAAATGTTTGTTGAAGTGAATTGAAATTAGGAAGTGTCTCATCTCACTTAGCCTATTTTTTTTAGCCTTCCCCCACCCAGTTTCTTATGGATGCTTTTTGGGAAGTAGCAGTGATATAGGAAGAAATAACCGTAGAGAAACCTCTTGGTAGTTATAGAGGAAAATGAATGTGGTGCCATTTTTTTTTAAAGCACTGGGTCTTATCTGTCCCAGATTAAATTCCCATTTTTGGAAGGAAAGAGGGAAAGAAATGAAGCTACATCTACCCATCTAGTCAGCCTGGAGGGTCTGATTCAAAGAGGATTGAGGGGGAAATGTTCGATTTTACTGGTTTGTTCTGCTGGGTCTTTCTCTCCAGGACACTGTTTAGTGCACCGATCAAAGTGGGAAATGAAGAACAGGTGAGCAATCAGCTGTGAAAAGCTTTAATGGACCCAGCACCCCTTTGGGAATGAGGCAAGGCTCTTGCTGGCTCTCAGGACCAACTCTCTTCCAGTTCAGTGGGCTTTGTTTTTGTAATGGGAATTTAACTCCCTCGGTGGCTCCAAATGCGGGACTATTACAACGTTTTGCAGCAGTGGGGCTGCAGCATCTGTAAAGAGAGCCAAGGCCATTGTCCTGGAAAGGAGCCCTGGCTCACTGTGGGCCTTTGCAAATGTCAAACTTCTAGGTGGCCAGGAAAGCGGATCATGTGACCTTGTAAACAGAGTGATGCTGTGACTATCTGAGGCTTCCAAGTAATGGAGCTGGGATGTTCTTGGAGTGGAGAAAAGTAGATCATGGGGGGGGGCGGGGCTTGGAACCAGCACAGTATTTCTGTGGGAGCAGCAGGGTGGGCAGGCTTCTTTTAAGCTTTTAAGTTCTCTGGAGTGTGCTCTAAGGAATGAGGCCTTGGATTTGGGCTGGGGGGTTGGGAAAGGATGTCTACTCAACAGTAATGAAGAGGAGGACCAGCAGTCTGTGTTTACTACATTTCAGACTCGGGGCTAAGGACCTTATTTCTTAAAGTGTGAGAGCGATGTCTTCACTCCCTCACACTAACAAATTCACTCTTTGCCAACTAGCTTTTTTCTCTCTCCTGCCCTCTCAGGGTTTTCCTGGCTACTGAGCTTTTGAAGGTAGAGCCAGGGGGAATGGGTCATAGAGAGGAACGATTGGAGAGGCGGGGTGCGGTGGGGGTAAGGAAAGACTCTTCTTGCTGGTGCAGCTCCAGAGCTCTCCTCTGTTGTAGAGAATGCTGGTAGTGGGCAAAGTGTACGTGAAAATTTAAAAATCAAGTGAGAGAAACTTACTGAGTGAGCCAAGTCAACCTACATAACAAATATGGGACGGGGAGAAATGAAAGTGGAAAAAAAATCTGTGGGTTGGGTGTTAGGTAGGATTTCCAGATAAAATATAGGACACCAGTTGCCTTTGAAATTCAGATAAACAAGAAATATGTCCCAAATATTGCATGGGAAATATTTATACATAAAAAAATTGTCATGTATCTGAAAGTCAAATGCAACTGGGCACTCTTTCTGTTGTTTGTTTTGTAAATCTGGCTAGTCTAGTGTTGGGGAGAGCTTTGTGGGATTTCTGGAGTTGAGATTCTGGAGCAGTGGGTGGGTAGGGGGAAGAATTGGGCAGACGATGAGAAGATATTTTAAGAAATGTTGTGATTTATAAATTGGATCCCCTTTAATGTTCTTCGAGTGATGCTAGTAAGATTAGAAAACTTTATAAATTATATTTGGTCTTAGAACTGTCTTCAGATGTAACTCCTGGCTTAAGAGATTCTGGCTTAAGTCTGGGGTACCTATGCATTAGTCATGAATTCTTACAATTATGCAAGGTGGGCACCATTATACCTATTTTAGAGACGAGGAATTTAAGCCTCAGAGAGGTTAAGTAACTTGCTCAGGGTCACACAGTAAATGGTGGAGCTGGATACCAAGCCTAAATTTATTTGATCTCCTGTGCTAGACACCTGAACCCTAAATAACACACGGTCAAACAGAACCTTCCCGACTAAACACTACTGGGATACATTTGTAAAAAAAATGCTTGAAGAAAACATGCTAAATGTATGTAGCATAGACCCATGGATTTTAACCTTCCTTGTTTAGTTGAAGAAAGAGTTGTCTAGAGAAGATAAGTGTCACACAGGTGTTTCCTGGTAGAGCCATGACTAGAACCTGGACCCACAGAGGGGACATAGAGGTTGAGCACTCCAGGGACGATGGTAAAGACGTAAAGCAAGTCAAGTCGACTGCCCCTTTCTTGTTGGCCTCCGCCTCCTCAAATTCACCCCTTCCCACTCCCCTCCCTCTCCAAGCCTTGAGCTGTGTCCCATTTCTCTGTGTTCCTGCTTTGAGCCAGCCGTCATAATCCCTGCAAGGTGTTAGCTGATAAAGAGTCTGTGGGAGGATCACAAAATGTTAGCCCAGCAGAGGATATGAAAGGCTGTAGAAGTCTGAATGCAGGTGTGTTCCAAGACAGATATTGCAGGAGATGTCTGAAGGCCTGGCCTCGAGGCAGCCTTGCAAGGTGGCGTTTACCTTGGGGCATTCACTATGGTGCATCTGGTCTGTTCCCAACCTTGCTAGTCCAGACACTCTGTCTTCTGATGCCCCAAGTTTGACCAGATACAGCAATGGTGACTCATAGTCACAAAGCTCAAAAAAAGAAGCACAAACAATAAAAGCCAATATATTAATGTATAGTAAGACATAAACCTGCTAAGTTGACTTTCACCTGACCAGTGGCTTCTCTCTCATGGGGTGAGAAGATACATGGAGAATCAGGTAGCAACTGGTTGTTCAGGACCCCTGGAAGCAGTGCAAGGGGAGTTAGGTAGAGAAGACCAGAATTTAATGGCATTGAGCGCTAAGGTCTGGGGCCGCCCCCTCCACAATGGTAAGGCACATGTGTCCATCAAACTAGGCATACTCTCTTCTGGACAATGCTAGGATATGGCAGGTATCAGACTAGGCTCAGGAAGGAAATAGCACATTTAAAAGAGAGTAGTGATTGCGGAGAGTTTAAAGAAGGGATTCTTTTCGATGTATTTCAAAACCAACAAGGGATAATGGATCACTCCCCAGCTAGTCCCAATCTAGCAACCCTGTAAGTAATTACCATCTCCAGGGCAAAAGGAGGAATCAGTGACCAGAATCTGGAGAGAGCTGTAGCTGTGGGTGTGAGGAAGGGCATTTCCACGGGATCTGTGACCTTTGGTAGAGGTTGCAGCCATTGTCAAAACAGTCTGGCCAGGAGGGGATCAGGGAAAGAAATACTCTGGCCTCTCTCTCCCATTGTCCTCTGATCCTGCTTGTGCTTCTTATTGGCTGAGCACAACTGGAAGCCAGGAGGCCTGATGCTGTTGGTAGAGGCCAGCCTCTCAGATCACAGAGCAAGGCAGAAAAGGTAGAGAGAGGATGTAGACGGGCAGAGATCCCTGGCACATGGGCCTGCAAGCATTATGTCCCCTCTCCCATGCTTCCTTGCCAGACCACCCTGTTACTGCTTGAAACATTCTGGAATAATTCCTGGGATCTGTTTACGCAGCGCTCTTCCCTGCTCTGAGAGCCATATTCTCTCTTTAAGTTGACTCTGAGCATCTCTGCTCTGATCAGTTAAGTGATGAATTCATTAATGTATTCTTATTATCTTCCTTGTTTTCTCATGGTTTTGAGGGCCAGGGTATGGGCACCTCACAGTGGCCTCCATAAACCAACCTAAATCGCCTCATTGGATAGAAGAGTTAAGGGCAGAGGGAACTCAAGAGCAGGCCATGTCTCTCTCAGACACTCTTGGCATCACATTTACCAGGACTGTGCGCATTTTTAAAAGGACTCTAAAACATATGAAGTTTAAGACCCAAAGGAATGTCTCTCAAATGGCAAAGTTTCAACTTAGTAGTGGGGAGGTGTGATGGGCTGAATAACAGACACCCCCCAAAGATGTATACATCCCAATCCCCAGAACCTATTGAATATGTTGCCTTATATGAAAAAGGAATCTTGCAGATGTGATTAAAGGATGGATCTTGAGATGTGGGGATTATCCTGGATTATCTGGGTAGGATCAGTGTAACTACCAGGGTTCTTAAGAGAGGCAGGCAGGAGGGTCAGAAGCTGACAGAGATGTGAGGACAGAAGCAGAGGTTGGATTAATGTCCTTTGAGGATGAAGGAGAAGTGGCCATGAACCAAGAAGTACAGGAGGCCTATAGAAGCTAGAAAAGTCCATGGTTTTCACCGAAAGCCTCCAGAAGGAACACAGCCTTTGGTTTTTAGCCCCTAAGACACATTTCAGACTTCCGGCCTTCAGTACTGTAAGAGAATAAACGTGTGTTGTTTTAAGCAGCTAAATGTGTAGTCATTTGAAACAGAAGTTATAGAAAACTAACACAGAGGACATTTTGGGGGTAGAGGCCCCTTTCCAACACCCTATGATCACAGGTTGCATGAAGACTTCTGTCCCCCCCGCAGCCAATTTTGGGTCTTTGCGCAGACGCCAATGAACTGGAAACCCTGCACATAAAGACAAGTGTGGTCCCATGAATGTACACCACTGATGCCAAAGTGGGGTTCTACTCTGATCAGCATGTCCCCAGACCTTGTGCTTCACTGCTCAGCAGGCCTGGCATGGTTGGGCCCTCTTCCTTCCTGAGTTGAGAGCCCTGGATTCCCAGGAAGGCCAGCCAAAGAGGCAGGCAGAGGTGGCAGGGAGACCTCTCCAGGCAGGCGTGATGGGTGGAAAAAAATTAAGAAGTGACACAAAGGACACCTTTCCTCTTGGCACTCCATTACAGAAGTAGCCCAAGGAAGGAGCTTTGCATCTGCTTTGAACTGGAATACTTGGGGAAAAATAATTTGTGACTTGAACTTCACGTCATTTAGCAGATTTCCTTAGTTCCATTCTCCACCCCTGTGGTGACCCCAACAGGCTCTCAGGGAGAAGTCCCTCTCTGTGAAGCTGTTTTCTTTCTTCTTCAATTGAGTCTCATACTCTAAATGGAAATGAAGAGGACGTTGCTTAAACCATGCCTGTGGAATGAAATGGAACATAAAAAGGCTCGAATCCATTTTAGAGACAGCCCTTCTGTCAGAAATCGATACTGCCTTTGCGCTCTGTCATGTGCCAGTTCATAAAGTGAAAACGGCTCGAACTCTCCATTTAACATCTTCAAAGCTGATATTAAATTTTGAGATTTTATATCTGCTGTTGCCCATTTAGGGCCAAGTTATAAATCTGAACTCTTTCTCCAGCTTACGAATCTGACAGCTCAATAAAAACTTTTATAATCAAGTACGATAAAGAATCACACATCTCCATCTGTGATTTTTAGCTTACAATGATCTCAGTAAATAACATTTCCTCCCTTGTTGTTTGCCAATATTTGTCATTTTTAAAAAGGAAGGAAATAGAAATACTATGTAAGCTCTTATCTGTTGGATGGAAATTACTATTAAGAAAAGACTCATTGAATAAGATATCTTCTTAGTGGCATTTATAAAGAATGACCAGGAAAAGTCAGAATATAGAATCTTTAGTGACAACCATGGTTTCCTCCTGGTGGCATTCACAGGGACACAGAAGAGAGGCCATCATCCAGAAGTCTTAAAAAAGATGCCCCTTGGCTTGTCCCCGTTGATCCAGTCCTGAAATGGGCAGTCACGCACCCATCCTTCTGAACTGCCCTTAGCTAGAAACAAAAGTGCCAGTTTCACCTCTAAGGCCTTTCTTCAGAATTAGAAACTTAAAGAAAGTTAATAAAAGAGAGATCTTTATTCAAGCAAGTTGGACTCTGAGTTCTCTGTGTGTTCCTATCTGTAAAAAGAGACTGGAAAGATATTATATATACACATACATATGTATACACACATGTGAATACATATACATATACACACACATGTACTATGTAACATATACTAAACTTATGAAGATAAGAGTGGGGAATAGTAAACAACAAATTCAGGACAGTGGTCACCTCTGAGGAGGAGAAAGGGGGTGTGACAAGGAAGATATACAGGAAGCTTGGGGTGAATTTATAATGTCTTACCTTTTCAAACTGGGTGGTCCACAAATGTTCATTGTTCTTGTCTTTGCCTTTTTTATTTGCATATCTTCCATATTTTATAATTAAAACAAATTTTAAAGAAAGGTTTAGGGTTGTGTGATGGTTAATTTTATGTGCCAGCTTGGCTGGCCTAAAGGATGCCCAGAGAGCTAGTAAAGTGTTATTTCTGGGTGTGTCTGTGAAGGTGTTTCTGGAAATTAGCATTTGGTTCAGACTGAGTGAAGAATCTCCCCTCACCACTGTGGGAAGGCATTATCCAATCCACTGAGTACCTGAATGGAACAAAAAGTCAAGAAAGAGTGAATATTCTCTCTGTTCTTGAGCTAGGACATCCATCTTCTCCTGCCCTTGAACACTGGAGCTCCTGGTTCAGGGCCTTGGGACTCTGGACTTACACCAGTGGCTCCCTGGTTCTTGGCCTACAGACTCAGACTGAGTTATACCACCTGCTTTCCTGGTGCTCCAGCTTATAAATAGATGATTGTTGGACTTTTTGGCCTCCATAACCTGTGTGCCAGTTCCTATAATAAATCTCTATCTATCTATCTATCTATCTATCTATCTATCTATCTATCATCTATCTACCCTATTGCTTTTGTTTCTCTGACTAGTACAGTTGGGTCATCAGAGATATGAAAAAAATGAGGGAAGTGTTCAAACACCATTGACATTCGACATGACCTCTCCACCCTGCTCAAGGCTGTTCTCCTGACTATACGGTGAAATGGGGACTAAAGACGTGTTAGTGACAGGGGACAGCAGACGGCAGGATGGTGGGCTGGCTAAGGAATTTTGCAAGCTGTCAGTTAAATACTCATTATAAATATTAAATTATATAAGCTTATAATTAAATAAATTATATTATATTTTAACTTGTCACATCTTAAATAGTTTACTACATTTTATCAGTATCTATGCTCTTGAAGTTCTTTATGTTTATTGTATCTATACGGTAGAAAGCTGTGTAATGCACATCTCTTCACAACTCTGCATTTAGTGACATCGTGTTCACAGCTTGAAATTGCCTGGTGGGAGTTTTTACACCTTGAAAACTGGCAGCCTCTTTCCTTTGAGAGCCTGTTGTTAAACATTCACCAACATACTACTGGGCAGACCCCCAACTTCCTCAACAGCTTCTGTGCTCTAACTTCACTCTGAGCATTCTGAATTCTCAATCACCAAGAAAAATTTATTACCCATGTCTCTGCTAGGTTTGGATGACTCCTACAAAACCAACTGAGCAGATTCTTGAGATACTAAGCCACTGGGGAGAATTTTTCAGGAGAAAGGTGGTCTGTACACTCCCCGCCCAGACTCCAAAGTGTCAATTGTCAATATCCTTCATTGTCCCCTATCAAGGATGCGTTTGTCTGTTGGGATATTCCAATCCTGGATGTCACATTGTCAGGCTAGAGGCCTCTCCTTGGCTATCCCTGTTCCAATTCTCTTTCCTTTTTTGGTCCTGACTTGTCTCCAGCTGGCGACTTCCTGGAGGCCTGAGACCTTGATTTATATTTTACGAAGAACTTTCACTGCAGTGGGAAGCTGACCTGCAGAAACTCTGGGATGAATAGGCTTGAACATTTCCCACTGGCCAAATTCCCTGCTGAGTTGAAAGAGTGCCCTTTGTTTGGTAACTCCTGGGCATCCAGCATTTAGCCAGGGGCAAGCAGAAGCTGGTTAAAGAATTATTGCCCTGCCCCACTCCCCAGTAATGCCTGGGCCTGGGCCTGGGCCTGGGCCTGGGCCTCCAGCCCCTGAGCACCAGTTAGAGTCAAAAAACGAGATGAGTTCTAAAGGGGTTGGAGGGAGGCTGGAGAGATGCTGCTAAGAACAGTCCAAGAGAAGTTATCCCGAAGTGGATCCTGATTTTTTCTCTCTCTCAGTTCCTTTCCAAGCCATTTAAAAAAATAAACTCCATGAAAGATGGAAAACAACCTAAATATCCAGTAATAAAGTATACTTCTCTTAAGAAGAAAAGTTATGGGTCAGTGAAAAATTCTTCCCTTTCAAATGTTGTTTCATGTCTGTATAATAGTTGTTAGAAACATAACATTAAAAAGAGACCCACAAAACTGTGAATGGTCACGGTATATTGTAGACATCATGTGGCGCATGAAAAATCTACCTGTTATTTAACACCGTATTTAAAAAGAAAAAGGGAACTGCTTTACGGCAGAACTAACTGTTCCACTTGTGGTTTAGGATGAAATCCCCAGTGACAGTAAGTAGATTCAGAGTGCTGGAACTCAAAACAACGTGGAAGGAAGAGGAGGCAATGCGCTCTGGAAACTGGCAGAGACACCAATGTGAAAGGGACACGAGAAGAGCTTGAATACCTTATGTCATAAAATGTGAACGTGGAAACAAGTGTTATTTCTACCTTAGTATGTTACTTCACACAGCATGCGGTTTTAAAGATGTGTGTGCAACGAAAGTGATGTTTGGTTTGAGTTAAAAATCATGTTTTAGAAGACCAGTGGCGTGGGGAAAAGGTCACGGCAGTGATAAATCAGTGTAAAAATGTTTGCTCCATAAAAACGATTGAACTGTAAACATATGCACACATATGAAAGAAATGAAATGTATGTCAATCTGGAGGGAAAGTCACCCAAAAGAACGAATGGTTTCATTTGTGTGTTAAGATGACAGGTGACTTTTATTTTCTTCTTATACATTTTTATAGTCTCTAAAGTTTACACAATGAACATTCATTACTTTTCTAACAAAAAAAAACCCTTATTTTTTAAAAAATACAGTAAAATATCTGCCAGTAGTCCCTGCCTCCTCTGTGTCCCCTTGTGGGTCCTCCTAAGTATATTAATATGGAGTAGAAATGAAAAAAAAACCCTAACTTTTTATTGAGTATGAATCACGTTCCCAGGACTGTACAGAGCACTCTGCCTGGCTTATTTTAGGTAACTACCACCCCAGTCTCATGAAGTTGGCATGAATACCCTGATTTTGTAGGCGAGGAAACCAAGGATCAGAGTGGTTTAGTTCTTTGCCTCAGTCACACAGCTAGTGATGGGGAATGCTGACATTTAAACCCAGGCAGATTGACTCCCAAGGGTCCCACTCTCAGCTCTGGCTTTTTGCTGCTCTGCCTCCCAGGACTCCAGCACCTGTCTGGCAGGATTTCAGAAGCTGTAACAGGCCTGGGAAAATTGGGAAAATTCCTGGGAAACACCTGGGAAAATTCCTAGCCAAGTGTCCTGACCAGTTCTGCTCAACCTCATACTTCAAGGAGCTGGAAATTTTAATTGAGTGCAGCAAGTTTCTTACCTGGGACTGTACTGTTTGCATGAGTAAAGGGGTGAGATGAGCTTGTTGGAAAACATCTTTTCACCTACATCTTCAGGCAGAAAGACTTCTAAAGGAACAGGACAATTGGGTGTGCTGGCTTTAAACAGGGTCTGTGAGGAGGCGTATGGGGCAAGGAAGAGACCAAGATTATGAAGACTGACCAGACCAGGGATGGAGCACCAAGAGAGGAGGCTGTAGGTCGTCAGGGGCAGCAGAATCAGGGAAGCAAAAGGAAGCTGGGAGACGGGCCAAGGAACAACTTTGTCCAGCAAAGGCGGAGCGATTAGCAGTTACTGAGCATGTAATTACTGTGTGCTGGGTATTCACGTTTGCTCTTTCATTTCACCCTCCCGACAACCCTATTTGACCATGTCAGGATCTCCACCTGACAGTTGGAGAAGGGGAGGCTCAGAGAGAGGGACCTTCCGAGGTCCCACAGCTATTGAGGAGTAAAGCCAAGACTCAAATTCTGGTCTTCCTGGCTCCAAAGTGTTTCCAGTGGTATCAGTCACTGTTCCAGCAGGAAGTGCTCAGATGGAGTAATTGGGAAGCATGTAACAAAGTAGCCGATTACAAAACTGTGGGCAGGTCTTGGGGTGTAGGGTATGTATAGCAAAATATGATGCCTTGGCATATCAAATATCTTAAGCTGAAAGAGTCTGAGAAAATGGCAGAAGTAGGAAGGGCACTCTGACCTCCCTCCTTCCCCTCCTCCTTCCACACTGAAGCAGATCATAAAACTCCCATGTGACAGGTATCCTCACTGTACCAGAAGGAAGAAATTCTTAGCACTAGAGATGAGGAATTTGGGGCTGAGAAATCTTGTGCAAGAGGGTGAAGCAGTTGCCAGAACCTGGAAATAGTTGGGCCACGTTACTGGAGTGATATGTCATCTTTGATAGAGGTACAGCCAACCTGTGGCCTGGTGGGTGTCCTGACGGTGACTCCTGTTGACTTAACCTAATTGGGAAGCCAGAGGGCAAGGCAGCCTGATGTTGCTGTCCACAGAGGCCAGCCACTTAGAGACTGGGGCAGGGCAGAAAAGGGTGAAGAGTGGATCTGGAGGGGCAGGAGCAGTGAAAAACATCTTGCACTTTTCCAGGCAGCAGCAGTCTGCCAAGTTAGTATTACATCCTCAAAAGCCTCCCGCTGTGTGTATTAAAGGACACTACGGAGAGAGTGAAAGACAACCCCAAAATATTTGGAAATCGTATATTTAATAAGGGACTAATATCCAGAATATATAAAGAACTACAATTCTACAACAAAACACAGTATAGTTAAAAAATGGACAAAGGATAGATATTGCTCCAAATTAAAATCACAATATGATATCACTTCACACTTATTAGGATGCTTATAATCAAAAAAGTGGAACATACGTGTTGGTGAGCATGTAGAGAAATTGGAACCCTTGTGCTTTGCAGGAGGGAAGGTAAGCTCAGGCTGCCACTGTGAAAAATGGTTTGATGATTCCTTAAAATGTCAAACATAGAATCACCATAGGAGTCAGCAATTCCACTCCAAAGTGTATACCCAAAGACCGAAATCAGGGACTCAACATATGCTTATACGTCAATATGTGCGTAGCAGCATCATTCACAAGAGCCAAAGGATGGAGCAACCCAAGTTCTCCATCAACAGATGAATGAATAAACTAAAGGTGATATATGTGTACAATGAAATATTATTCATCCATAAAAAGGAGTGAAATCTGACACATGCTACAACATGTATGCTAAATGAAAACATAATGCTAAGTGAAATAAGCCAGGCACAAAAGGATACATGAGATAATAGACAAGTTTGTAGTGACCTAGACAAGAGGTTAGTCAAAGGCTGGGGGGATGGGGAATGGGGAATTACTGTTTAATGGGTACAGAATTTCAGTTTGGGGTAGCGGTAACGTTGCTGGAAAAGGTTTTGGAAATGGATAGCGGTAATGTTACATAACAGTATGGTTGTACTAAATGCCACTGAATTGGTTGAAATGGCAAAATTTTATGTATGTGTATTTTGCCTCCTCCCCCTTCCCCAACACAATAGCCTTTTCACTACCCAAATCAGAACCCAACTCTACCAGGATGCGGACTGCCAGGTCTTAGGTTTTCGCTATGGGGTTTAATCACATTCTGCACTACTTACTGCATCATTTTCTATTAAAAAAAAATTATCAAAGAAACAAAATTCTCTAGCCTGACTCAGAATTTTTCACTGGGGCTCTCTCTAAGCCTGGTGACTTTTTGATAATGCAGTTTTGTGGACTGACATCCCTAATGAAGATGAGTCTTATTTTTTGTTCCTTTTCTTGGTAATGAGACACCCCACCACACCCCAATGGCTGCTGGCAGTCTGCTGCCCCTGCTGTTGGTGGTGGTGGGGAGGATAAATGGGTCTGAGTGCTTGCCTGGGGACAATTCAGGGTCTCAAGAGGTTCCCAAAGAAACTGCTGCTCTGAGGTTACTCATCTGATGAGGCTGGTGAGAGAAGGAGAGAAATTTCTGGTGAGGTTTTGGCCTGAATCCTGCAAGGATTTCATAGGATTTTCATAGCTCCCAGTGCATGGCCAAGGGGATGAAAGGAGGTCATTACAGACCAAAGTCATAATTCCACGGACTCCCCCCACCCGCACTGTGAGGATAGGGAAGGGGCAGGGCCAGACAGCTCCCCCTCCCAGACCTCCTGGGCTGAGTAGACTTTCTGGGTGTGCAGCTGGGCAGTTGCAGGGGCCCCGAGCCCAGAGGGCCCCATGCTTGGTTTAGCATTCTGCTGTTGCCATCTTAAAGTTCTTAATAATTTTTTCAAACAAAGGACCTTGCATGTTTATTTCACACTGGGACCCACAGATCTTGTGGCTGGTCCTACCTAGGGTATGGGAAGGGAGAAATTCTACCTGAATTCACGGGGTTAATGAGTCAAGTGGGAAGGGAGAGGGACCTCTAGGTTGCAGGTCCAGTGGCAGCAAGCAGAGCAGAGCAACTGCCCTGGAGACAGGGGATGACAGTATGGGGGAAGAGAAAATGTCCCTCTACCCTCCAAGGTTCTGTTGGTTGGTCTAATAATGAAATTGACACGAGACAGATAAACAAGAGAAAATAACCAAATTTAATCACATTTGTATTCATGCCCATACATGAGAGAGTCAGAACCACACATGCATGAGAGGTTCGTGGACAGAAAGGGAAAATGAGGTGTACATGACATTCAAGCTAAGTGTGGGGTCGGTGAAGCACGCTGGGGCTTCAGGGGGTCGTTGCAGGATGATAAGAAGAGCAGATCTTCAGCAATCAGTAGTCTGTCCCGCCCTCCACATAGGTCAAAAAATGTATTTCTGGTGATAACTCTTACCACAGCCAAGGGTCCTAATGTACGTTCCTTAAGGGGGAGCTTAAAATTTCTTGTGAAGCTGCAGGGTTTTGGTTGCCTTTGGCTCAAAATAGTCCACACACCACAGAGGCACATGCTGGGCTGCCTCATTTTGAACCTGTACACTAGCTTCTCCATCAACCCCCTTTCTGAGAAAGCTCTCAAGGTAAACCCCAGACTTGGGGTCAGGGAAGGATGGGGTGGTGAGCGCACCTCCACTATCTGCCTCTCCACGCCTACTTTGTTTTTTCTTTTGCTTGGTCCTTGGTTTCAGTCCAAGCCTGGATCCGTGCCTGTTATTCACTATTAGAGTTTTTATATCCAGGATTTCTACTTGGCCTTTAAGTTTCTCGTTTCACATAGCTTCTACCTCATCTCTTGAATTCTACTCGAGGCTTGTTTGAGATTTTTGGTCTATTTGTTCTTGTTCTAATCCCTCTGTTTCAGATCACACAAGTGGCTGGTGGGCTTTGCTGTTTCTCTTCTGAAGGAGCGACAATGCCCACTTTGGAGTGCATATCCCCGGGAGCGCGGGCTGCTCAGTCTGGCATTGTGCACAGGAAAGTGCCCAAGGCCAGGCCCTTATCTTAGCCATCTCTTCAGAGGTTTTCTCATCCCTTGTTGCTATTTCATTTTTGTTGTTAGTTCCTGGAGTCCCTGTTTTCCTCTGTAGTTTCTCCAGCCTAGATTTGGGAAAGGGAGCCAGCAGCTCTGCTGGCCCGCCAACTTGGCACACACTGGAAGTCTCTTTCTGGCTCGCTTCTGTTTCTTGCGGTCCACGTTCACACTGCATTCTCCCTTGCTGGTAGGTGGGTAAAACCTGTTTCAATGGAAGTTGCTAGGTAAGGATATTTCTCTATACCAGTCAGTCCATCTCAATTCATTTTCAAAGGACTAATTTAAAAAAACACAGAAAACTAACTAACTAACTAACTAAAACAAAGGGCCAATCAATCAACTGTAACTGCCATTTAATTACAATCCTGATAGTAGAGGCTTACAAAGGTATGTGTAAGGAGAGTGTGATCTTTTCTGAATTCTGATTGGCTGAATTTTCTTGCAGTCTGATTGGCCAAAATGCCAGGCAATGATGCAGGAAAATGTTCTTACTTTTTGAAGAGAGTATTTAGGGGCAAAAATATCATGTTTATAATTTACTTTAAAATGCTTCAGCATCAAAAAATGTTTAAAAATAAGAACTATTAGTTTATGGTGTATTCACAAGACCATACATTGCAGGAATCATTCTTGTAGGGAAGCAGTGTTTCTATTTTATATTGCATATAATCTGCCTTATATTATACATAAACATGTTATTTGTTCTACAAAAATATTTCTGTCCCCTCCTCCATACATGTGTTCAGATCCTAACACCCCAAAATTAAGGTTGGGGAAGGTGGGGCCTTTAGCAGCAGGTTAGATCCTAAGGGTAGAGCCCTTAGGAATAGGATTAGTGCCTTATAAAGGGGCTCCAGAGAGAGCTCTGGCTCCTTCCACCACGTGCGGGTATAGCTGGAAAGCACCATCTATGAACCAGGAAGTGGGCCTTTCCCAGAAGGTGACCATGCTGGCCCCTGACCTTGGATTTCCAGCTTCCAGAACAGTGTGAAATTAAGTTTCTGTTGTTGAAGCCACCTGTTCTGTGCTGTTTCATTGTAGCTGCCGGATTAGACTGAGACAGTAAACTTTTGAAGACATCTAATTAATGAATGCTGCAGAAGTAATGCTCGTTTGGCAAATGAGAAAACTGAAGCCCCCTGGGCTGTGACTCGCCTGAGGCCACATATAAGATAAGACTTAGGTTCTGTTGGGCACAGATCCAGGGCATTTCCAGCCCGACCCATCCCGCTCCATCGCAATGAAGGAGTCCGGGCTGACCGGCCCAGCTCAGCCGTTTCTCCTTCAGAGCCGGCGTCTCCTTTCACAGGTTCGTCCCTGGTGGTGTCAGTACAACATACGTAGCAAAAGCTGGTTCAGATGATTCAAGTCAAACACCTCACACAGTGGTTGTAATTGATGGGGTAGCAAAAGCTGGTTCAGATGATTCAAGTCAAACACCTCACACAGTGGTTGTAATTGATGGGGTATCCATAACCCAGGATGGTGAGTGGCTGCTCTTTTGTTTATTCTTTCTCATCTTTTAAATATGCGATTTTACATATGCTTGTTTAGATATGCAAGTAACATAGGTTATTCAAGGACATTTTGAAAAGACAGGGGAGACAAAAAAGACAAAATGAAAATCATCCAGAATCTCTCTGTGACTAGCATTTGGGGGATATATTTCTCATCTATTGCTGCAAAATAGATGACCTGAAAATTCAGTGGCTTACAACGGAAGACATTTATTGTCTTGTGGTTTCCATGGGTCAGGAATTCAGGAGCAGCTTAGTTGGTGGTTCTGGCTCAGGGTCTCCGGTAGAGCTGGAATCTTGTGAACGGAGGCTTGCGTGGGGCTGCAGGATCTGGTTCCAAGACGGCTCACTCGTCCAGCTGTAGGCCGGAGGCCTTCGTTCCTGGCCACATGGACTCTCCACGGGACTGCTTGGGTGCCTTCGCAGTATGGCAGCTGGCTTCTCCCAGAACAAGTGATCCAAGAGAAAGGGCAAGGAGGAAGCTTCAACGCCTTTTATGACCTACTCTTGGAAGCCACACACTGTCCCTCCCGCCCCATTCTGTTTGTTGTAAGAAAATCACTAAGTCAAGCCCAAGAGGAAAGGATTTAACTCCCAACTCTTGAAAAGAGGAGAACCAAATAACTTGTGGACCTGTATTAAAACCATTGCAAAAGGGATTCTCCAGCCAGATATTTTAAAAACCAAAATGGGATCTTATTGTGCATATGGTATGTTTTTGTGTTTGTAAGCATAGGTTTCCTGGATTCAAATCCAGGTCTTCCACTTAGTAACGCTATAATTCCAGGCACATCACTTCTCTACCTCAGTTCCCTTATCTGTAAAATAAGGGTGAAATCAAACCCTACCTGACAGGGTATTAGTGACAATCACATGCATGTATGAAGAACTTAGAGTCATTTCTGTCATAGGATAAGCAGTATGTGTTAGCTCTATTGTTAGCAAGGATATTTTAAAAAGATATCAATAGCTTCTGAATGTATTATTATATAGACATTCAGTACTTCCATTTTAGACCATTTCTATTTTTTTTTTATTATCATGACATAATGACAAATATGTATTCAGTCTCTGCCCCCAGTTCCTGTGACACAGTTGCTAAGTCCTTTGGGATTTCCTGGGTAATAGGAATGTCTTTTGTTCTAATGAGGACACTCTGCAGGGGTGCTCCTGGATAGCTTTAGGTTTGGGATTGGTCACCAGAAAGATCAAGCTTTAATGAAAAGCTTGGAACTTTCAGCCCCACCCCTCAACCTCCAGGGAGGGTAGAGAGGCTGGAAATGGAATAAATAATCCATCACGATTGTGTGAGGAAGCCTCAGTCTCTAAACTACAGGGTTTGGGGAGTTTCCAGGTTGGACACATGCTGGGAAGATGGCCCCCCCCCCCCCCCCACTCCACAGGGACAGGGGCTTCTGTGCTCAACACCCTTCTGGACCTCACCCTATGTACCTCTTCAACTGTATCTTTTATATTATTTAAATAAACTGGTAAAGGTAAGTAAATGTTTCTTTGAGTTTTTTGAGACTTTATAACAAATTATCAAACCTGAGGAAGGACCTGCAGGAACCAGTCAGTAGTACAGGTGACACCCTAGGGGACTCACAATTAGTGTGTGAAGTGGGGCCAGTCTTACAGGGCTGAGCCCGTGGTCTGTGGAGGGGTCTGGGATCATTGAATTAAATTGTAGGATTTCCAGTCGGTGTCTGGAGAGTTGGAGGGCTGATTGCTGTGGGAAGACTCCACGTGCATTCGGCGTTAGAGCGCTGTGAGTTAAGAACAACTTTCTCTTTTAATTGCTAATATTAGTGCTGCTCTGGTGAACATCCACGTAGCTAAATCTGAGCTGGGGATGAAGCTCTTTGGGATGTAAATACAATTTTGCATATATGATGCTGCTTGTGGAGAAAGGGGTCCATAGCTTTCATCGAATTCTCAAATTCATCAGAGAGGTCCCTAATCCAAAAGATGTTACGAGCTGTTTATCTAAGCTGTTGCCCTAGCCATCTAGGTGCATGTCTTGGAGGAGGGCATTGGAGGTGCGATCAAGGTCAGGGGCACTGGTTCACACCAAGCTTTTCCAGGCACCTTAGCAGTACATTCACATGTTGGATTGCATGGTGGCTTATTTCTAGGATGATCTGTAGGTAACTAACTTAACAACTTTGTTATAGTTATGAGATCTAATACTTTTGTGATCTCAAGATCTGTGGTTCTTCAGCCCCTCGTGTCTCAGCCGATTTCATTTGGGGGTATGGATTACCCCCAACACAGTTACTCTAGTACGTGTTTGGTCTATACTAAGTATTTTACAATATTTGTTGAAGAAGTGAATGGATAAATGGAAGTGTAAAAATGAAAATACAAGAGGAAGTGATCTGTGTTTGTCAGACTTTGTAATGATTGAGCTTCTGTGGTGTTAGCCTACATGTCCTTACGAAGGCAGAGAGGCCCCACACACTGGTGGATAAAGGGGATGGCAGCAGATGCTGCAGGGAGCTGTTCGAAAGTGCGGGTTCTCAGAGAGAAGGCTGGGTGCAAGGCTGACAGATGTCTAGACAAGGCAGTGGGGGTGCAGGGGCAGGAAGCACCTCGCCTTATGTGGAGGACCAGCTCCTACAGTGATTCCACGCACCCCCACATGAGACCACTCTGAGACGCGCCCCACCTTGCAGCTGAGAACTTAGTGTCACCCCCAGGGCAGCAGCCTGGTAGTACTTCAGGAGCTCACCTCCCACAGGTGGCACCTTTTCTCAGAGCCTTCTCTGAGGCAGCTGCTCAGGAACAGTCAGTCTCCCAGGCCAGTGGCTCTTGCAGTTTGGTGTGCATCTGCATCACGTGGGCAGCTCATCTACAGTGTGGATCCCTGGACCCCACTCTGAGAGTTTGACTCTGGTCTGAGGTGGGGTCAGGATTCTGCATTTTCAGGACTGGTAGCTCACAGATTACCTATGTTCATTCAGCTCCACTGAGGAGCAAACATCAAGGTGAAAGTGGATATAAGAGATTTGTTGGGGAAGTGCCTGTGAAGGATGAAAGGGTGGGAGTCCAGGAAGGGGTGAGCTCAAACCCCAATGAAGATCTGGCTCCTGAGAAGAAGGATGACTTAGTGAGAAGACTTAGGGCAACTGCGAAGTTTAAAGGAAATAGTTGCCACAGGACTGCCCTCATGGTGGGTACCAACTGCAAGTTCAGAAGTCCCCAAGACCACCTTCAAGTTGCAGTAATTTGCTAGAAGAACTCATAGAATGCACAGAAACCTGTTATACTCGTGGTCATAGTTTATTACAGGGAAAGGATACAGATTAAAATCAGCCAAGGGAAGAAGCACAGAGGATGGAATCCAGGGAAGTACCGGACCCAGAGCTTCCATTATCTTCTCCCTGTGGAGTCAGGCGGTGGTACTCTCCTGGCACAGGTGTGTGACAATGAGCATGGAGTATTACAAACCAGAAAGACCCACCTAAACTCTGGCATTAAGAGATTATACTTGGGCTCCATTATGCGGGCATGACTGACTGATTGCCTATGTGGCTGATCTCAGTCTCCAGGTTGACTGCCTTGAGTGACCCAAAGCCCAACCCTAAATCATATTGTTGGTCTTTCTGGTGTGGCCACTCCCCGCCCTAAGTCACAATGTTACTATCTCAGCAGCCCAAGGTCCCCAGGCAAACACAGATTATCTCCTAGGAGCCAAGGGCAAAGTCCAAACTTCATTTGGGGCAAAGTTAAGTTCTTTGCTACACAGGTAGGAAGAGTCTTAGACAGTAGCATGAATCTGAGAAAGGTTCAGGCAGGGGGTGGGGAGTCCTCCGTTTAAACCTCCCTGTTGGAGGAGTCCTGGATCTCCAAGGGCAGGCCTGCATTAGTACCCCTCCACCCCCCATCCTGAGCACTGGCTGGGAGCAGGCTTGGCGGGTATAGCATCAGTGTGTGTGTGGGGGTGGACCTCGAGGGGCCTGCAACCAAACCTGCTCCTCACAGCAGGACTGCTGAGAGGCACAGGACGGGTTAGTGGGGGTGGGGTAAGTGGAGCTGGTTTTCTAGCATTTTGGCTATGATGCAGTGCAAGGCTACTCTGCCTGAAGTGGCTGTCTCCTCCTTCTCTTCCACCCCAGTCTCCAGGCTCCTGCACAGAGGAAAAGGGTCAGGGCTTGGCTGCTAGCATGGTACTGTCAGTGTGGACCAGGCCCTGAACTGCAGGCTCCCCTCCTGCAGCAATGTTGTGCAGAATCCAAGGCACAGGACACAAAGTAAGAACAAACCAGGAACAAAGGAAGTTGGGATGTAGATTGTCTTTCATGAAAAGTCTCTCCTTGTGGCTTCCACTCTGGCTGCTGCTCTCTTGGGATCCCATAGCTTCCCCTCAGCTCATACAGGAGAGCCCTCACACGGTGGTGTGCTCAAGGGTCTGTGGCTCAGGGGTCCCTGCACTGGGACTGTGAGAGGCCTGCTGAGGGGAGCATGAGCTCAGGAGGTGGCTGGGAGGAGGCACACCGCGGGGCCCTTCATACAGAGCTACTCTCCCAGACTCCTCAAGTCTTTTACTGAGTTCTCTTTCTTAAAGTTCACAAGCTGCATGGGCAAGAAACCAGGTGGGGGAAACCGAGATTACAGAGAAAGTGTGGTGGGTGGACTGAGCAAGGGGAACCAGGAAGGGGGATGACTCAGAACAGGATGTCGGCACGAGGCGTGTGTGACTTCTGCCTGGCACAGCTGGGCCCGCCCTTGTTCTGCAGCTTGGTTCCTTCTTCCACTTTTGCTTTTGCGCTATCTCAAAGCCTTCCTCTCTGCGCTCAGATGCCAGCCCTGAGTGTGGTGCGCTGTGCTTTTAATTGAGGAATGGGGACTCATGTTTGCGAGCAAAACCGCCCAGGCCAGGGCTGAGGCAGCACCAGCACGGTCTAAGGGCAGGGACAGGTGGCCTCCACAGCCACGCACACGACAGAGTTCCACGCCTGGAACATTGTGATCTTGGGGATGTGACATGGATGTGGAGGCTGGTGTCGTGGGTCCTACAAATGACTTTGCCGTTGACTATTAGTACTTCATTCTCCTGATTCTCAGACTTTATCGATTATAAGATCGATTTAATAAGTGCTTCCAGGGGGAGGAAAGGAACATGCAGACGCACATATCGATTCAAACACCCATGCTGATTTCAGGACTGTTAGTTAACTTGTAAAAAGTGCAGTGTATCATAAAAATAAAATAAAATAAGAAAGAGCAGAATTTATAAAAACAAACAAACAACTAAATAAGAGGAGGCGTTTTCTAATTCTGGGACTGAGATGCAAAACCAATACCCACACTTTGGGATAATAGTAGTAATAGGTTTTCACCATGTGTCATTGCTATTTTTTCTTTTTTTTGTTGAGAGGAAGAGGACACGTGCTGACCTGACAGGCACTCACGTGAAAGGGTGGCATGTTAGAGTTCTACTCAGCAAGCGTGCAGGGTTTAAATTGGTTACCAGATGTTTGCAGCTCTTAACTACACAGCCAAAATTAGAGAACTAAAGGATATTTCCATTTTAGAATAATAATAGCTGTTGCTTGTGGAGCACGTTTTATGTGCAGGCGCTGCTCTAGGTACGTCATGGGCCCACAGAAATCCGATGAGAAGGTGCCGTGACTGCCTCCACCTGGAGGTGGAGTCCGTGGGGCACAGAGACTACCCAGTGGGCTCAAGGCCCCACAGGCAGGATGTGGGCCTGAGCGCAGGTGGTGTGGCTCCAGAGCCCTTCTCTTTACTGCACTGCACCGCCTCTCTTAGCGTATGAGGGAGGGAAAGGAGCCATACAACACTGAATGTTTCGATCCCTGGCTGGGTAGCTCAGTTGGTGGAGCAATGTCCAAACAGCCAAGGTTTGTGGGTTTGATCCCCAGTCACATAGGATCATCCAATAAATGCATAAATAAGTGGAACAACAAATCAATGTTTATCTCTCTCATCTCTATCTCTAAAATTATATACACATATAGCAAAAAAAGAAAAAAAAAAGAACAAACCCAATCCCCTGAAGTTTCTAGTCATTGTGGGCAGAAGAAAATGGTGGGTTGGGTTAAAAGTGGTAGTATGCTGATAAATTGCCCCTCTGTACCAAAAAAATGAAAGCCCAGGTTTATGACATTTGACAATTTCCTTGGTGTAAATACTTCTACTTTAGCTGATTTCAAGATACTATCTGATGAAATTTATCTCAGGAATTGTTAGGAGCTCCAGCACACTGTTGGCTGAAGGTCATTGTTCAACTGGATTTGGGGTAGTTTGGCCAGTATCCACGTAAGAACGTGCAAACCTGTAAAGAATTTTAAGAAGAGTTCATTTGAACCGAACTGATGCCAGGGAGCAAGATCTCCAATGCTCCGGAGAATGACAGTTTGCAGTTTCTTTTATGCATTTGAAATTAAGGAGGGACCTTAAAGAAGGTCACATGGAGGTAAAAAAAGAAAAAGCAAGATGAGGATTGGATTACAGGATAGTTAACAAGATTCTGTGCTCTCCTGAGGGTGGTTATGGTTTATTTCAAAAGTGTGTTAAGCTAGATGCACAGAAACAATGAACAGGGCTTGCTTAAAACAAAGATAAACCTTTTACTAAAGAAGTTACATGCCTGGGGCATGCCCACCATGAGCTGCCCAATTAGGAATTTACAATCAGATCACCCTGTGAGGTTATTTTCCATAGAATGCCTTTTTCACCCACCCCAGGAAAGTGTTTTGCATAAGGTTCAAGTGCGTCAACTATGGGTGGGGCTTGGTATGTGTGTTCAAAGCTTAGAAATGGTTTCTGCTCCTCTGATCCCCACGTGTCAAGCTGGGGAGCCAGCCCCTTGCCAGTCTCAGAAGGGTGAGTTCTCGCTCTCCATGCCTTGGCTGGCCTCCCTGAGTGTCACAGACGAAGCTGACGAACACAGTTCCCACTCAAAGGGAGGCAGTCATCTGACTCATGCTCAAGAAAGAGCACTTAGTGGTGATGTAAGGGCCTCCAGGCAGCAGAGTGGCACAGTGGAATGTGAAGAAAAACAGGAGGTTAGCAAGAGGGCAGAGGGCCTCTGAGGTGGCGAAGCTGAGGGGTTAGGAGGAAGCGGTGAGCTGCAATCAGCGAGGGTGGAGGGAAAGGGCAAGCCCTACGAAGCTGCGTAACTGGAAAACACTTAGGTAACTATCAGGATAGCTCTAGAAACAACGTCAGAAGTAGGAGTCACGAACTCACGTACGTGCCTCTAGGTGCCAGGCAGATAATGTAAGTAGGCAAAGTAAATGATATATGATGAAATAGAGGGTTGTGGGGACTGGCAGTGCCAAAAGATTGAAGTGTTGGGTTTTTTTGTTGTTGTTTTCTTTCGTTTCTTTAACCCTGTAGACCAAATAAAATAGGGCCCTGACTTGGATGTTGACCTCTGCTTTGTGAGTTCTGTCACTCAGCCCCTCCTTACAAGGTTTTGGAAGCCAGACTCACTCTGGTGGGTGCCGCAGGGGTGGGGTGGGCAGTGGGATCCGTCCAGCTCAAGCACAGGCATAAGGGGATGCATTGTCTGTAGCCGATTTTAACACAATAAGAAAACAACTAAAATTCACCCTGCTTTTTATTATCGACATGAACTGACAATCCTGAACAATGTCAGTAACAAATAACACCCTCCTTGAAAAAAACCTTTGGTTAGTCTAAGTTCTGAATAATTGCTATGGTTGTTGAGTTTTAATAATACATATGTGCACTTCAAATGAACACATTTAAATAAATTACATATTAATGAACATAGTGTTCTTCATGAAAGTTATTTTGAGAATTAGGCCCTGACTTAAGTCGATTTACCTACTAGCACTCATCTCCAGATCGCACGCTCAAGGCTTCGGAACACTTCAGTTTTGAGAAACCCCTGAAACCACACATTCCTGTGTATAAACAATAGATTCAGAACAAACAATTACAGCCCTGGCCAGGGGGCTCAGCTGGTTAGAGTTGTCCTGATAGGCCAAGGTTGTGGGTTCAATCCCCGGTCAGGGCACATACAAGAATCAGCCAATAAATGCATAAATGAATGGAACAACAAATCAATGTCTCTCTCAAATCAATAAATAAGAAATGAAAAGAATAATAAACAACAGCCATGACCAGTGTGTTTCAGGTGGCTGGGCGTTGTCCCACAAATCGAAATGTCACTGGTTCGATTCCAGGTGAGGGCACGTACCTAGGTTGTGGGTTCATTCCCTGGTCAGTGCACGTATGAGGGGCAACTAATTGATGTTTCTCTCTCTCTTTCTCCCTCCCTTTCCTAATAATAATAATAATATTAATAATACAAGATTGTAAACATGAAAAAACAGAATATGATCAGTTAGTTGCATTTTATTGCCAGGAGAAATGAAAAGGACAATGTTTACATGCCTTGATTGTTTTCCTCAAGAGCAACACATCAAATAATTCCGATTTCACTGTCACTCAACCATTTTCTCTGATTTTTACGGAAAAGAAACTTCAGAAGTTTACCAACTATAATAGAACTTCATGGTGAGTTTTCTGGTGAAGATATTTTAGCAGACAATTTTGACATGGTGGAGACATTTGAAAGCAGCTAAAATTGATCCCATAGAAACAACACGGACAGTATTGCAACTTGTGAAACTTCTAACAAGGACGTGGGGTTTTTATGAATATCTGGCAAACTTATTCTTATATTCAAGACTTTCAATCTACAGTATTTGTGTATATGTTGATCCCTGTAAAAGAAACTTTTCTGAATGAAAATTAACGATGAGCGAAGATAGATAACAATCTGCCTATTGAACATGAATATGTGAAGATCAGTTTTGACAAAGTCATTAACAAATTTGTAGAGGTTAAGCCTGAAAAACAGAAACTGTAATATTATTAATTACTGTATTATTAAATTGATATGTAGGCATCTTTGTTCCCGTTTTTAAAAGTATTGACATAATTAGAACATATTAATCCATTACTTTTTCTCTTTTTTGTATTTTAACATAGATCTATTTATTGTTACTGGCATGATTATATATATGAAGCTCGATAAAAGAAAACTGGCCCTGGCTGGGTGGCTCAGTTGGTTGGAGCGTCATCCCGATAGGCCAAGGCTGTGGATTTGATCTTTGGTCAGGGCACTTAAAAAGAAAACAAAATTAATAGACAAAAGAAAATGTTTACTATCTGCCTTCCTTTTCTGGTCACTGTTATCATTTGTTTCATGTCATGGTTGCTGCTGACAGTTATCACCTAGCCGAGGGGGATGTTGCAGATGATCTGCCCGTGGTATCGTGACATGTCTTTGCACATCTGCCCAACCTCTGTGCTGCAGACACTCCTGGGTCTCTTTAGGCAGGGACCACGTGCGGAGACTGTGTTTGTCCAACATTTTATTAAAACTTTTTCCAACATAGAAACAGTTTTGAGACAAGCTGGCCCTGACCATTAAGCACCCTGACTGGTGAGTTCATCTTGGCAGCAGAGAATGGGCTTTGGAGAAACCATGGAAATTCTGGTATTTAAAAGTTTGATCTCATGACTAATGAGTGGCGGGTCTTGTTCCCACTTGAGGTGAAAATATTTTGGGCATCTTTCTAGCCACTGTTCCGAATAGGAGACATGCAGGCTTTCCCAGGCAAGATGCCCTGACATTGGGAAGAGGGTTGGAGGTGACTTTGTGCTCCTGCTGGCTCCTGGTCCCTAACCAGACTTTTGCTGCTGGCTCCATCATGGTGGGCCTTGCAGAATGGGGAGGTGGAGGCTCACCACCCCGATGGAGGGACAGAGTTAAAGCAATGGGAATGACCCCTAAACTAACCTGGCAGACAGCATTAAGCTGAGTCCTACTGTGGCTAGCCCTGGATGAACGGGCAGAGATGGTGGCTTTCTCTGAGGAATAATTTGAAAATTTACTCGCTCAAGATAAGACCCATTCCCACCCCCTGTGCAGGCCTGAAAATCTCACTGCAATTATTCAATGAGGTGTTATATTACTACTGCCACTATTACTACTACTGTGATTTTCCCTCTGCTTCCTAGATATTCCTGGGAATGCACAAAAGTGCCACCTGGAGGGACTACTGCATTCATCCTCAAAATGACAAGGAAGACCAGCTCCTCTGTGGCCACCCTGGCCTGGTCGTACAGAGCCCTGGAGTAGAAGGTTGCAGAGCAGGGTGGGTTTATGGGGAGTCTTGGATGAGGAGAGACCTGGGACAGTGAGACAGGAGAAAGAGAAGAGTAGAAGGAGGGAAAAGTCTGGACTGCCAGGGCTGGGTGGAGGGCCTGGTGCTCAGGCATGGGATAGGCAGAGGTCTTAGTCCTCACTTTGCCTGCTTAGTCCAGGGCTCTAAGTGTCGTGTGCCAGGGAGAGCAGGTGGTAGCATGGAGATGCTCCAAAGGCAATGGATTTCTCCTTGAAAGCTGTCAAGATTGATTTAAGTTGTGATGGGCTCAAGGACACCAAGAAATTATCTAAAAAGGAAACCAAGCTGCTTCTTCAGGTGAGTGTTGCTTTTTATTTAGGCAGGGGTCTAAATCGACAGAGGTGAAAGCTACTGGGTCTCACCTCTGCAGGAGCCATCTGGGGAGACCTATGTACTTTATTGATTGGACTTATTTAACTTACACTGGCCAATACTAAAGCAAGTAGATCCATCAGTCAGTCCCCTGGCCTCCCAAGAGAATGAATACAGCATGGATGCTTCCTCCGCAGAGATGGCAGTTAATGGGGGAAGCACTGAGGGGCTCAGGACAGTAAATGCTGCACAATGACATTCTAGGACAGTGTACCAGGGAAGCCACTTCTTGCCCAGGTGACCATCCTGGGAAAGGATCTGGTAGTTCTCTGGGAATAGGCTGCAAAGAGCTAGACAGTCTCATCAGGAAGGTGGTGGGAAGCTGCTAGATTTATGTTTGCCAGGTTAGAAAGGGCAAGAGAATCAGCATATTGATGCAGAGCAACTAAGGAAGGCTGTATGGAAAGGAGCAGACAGCCAAGGTAACTGCGTGGCCAGCACTCCTGCCTTGAAGTCTGGAGCACGGCCCTCTAGAAGGCATGCTGTGGGCCTGCCTTTGTGCCAACCGGAAGGATGTTGGAGGGTTATTCAATCCAGTTCATTAAGTATTTTTCTTGACTTGAGAAGTAAGACATGTCCTTACTGGAGGTTATTTGCGGTCTTGTTGAGAGACAAGATGTTCCCTCTTGAATGAGATAATGACCTGAGACCTTGGACAATGAAATGCCTAGTCAGTGGTGCACGTTATAATTGGTATAAGAATTCAGGAGAAGGGGTGCTATGTGAGGGCTGGGGATGGGGGGGCTTGGGGAGAGTCTCAGAGAAAAGTTGAGACTTGAACTAGGCTTCCCTTGTCTAATCGGACAACTCCTGAGAGGTGATTGTTAAACACTCAGGAATTTTATCACCTAGTTAATATCTTGAAATCAACCAAGGTGGAAGTATTTACACCAAAGAAACTAGAAAATGTTGTAAACCAGGGTGCTTTGAGGGAGGGGGTGCAGTTTAATAGTGCACCGCAGATTTTAGCCCCGCCCAGCTTTTTTTTTTCTGTCCTTAGGCAATGACTCGAAACCCTAATATTTGCTTGGTTTCTTTCCCTCCCTTAGGCACTGAGAGAGGCGGTGCAGTGCAGTAAAGAGGAGGGCTTGGAACATAAGGAAGCAAAAAACAACCATGCAGAACAACAAAAAGAAAAAAGAACTTTAAAAATGAGGATAGTACAAGCAGCCTCTGGGACAACTTCCAGAGGTCCAACATTTGCCTCATAGGGCTGCCAGAAGGAGAAGAGAAAGAGCAAGAAATTGGAAATCTATCTGAAAAAATAATGAAAGAAAACTTTCCTAATTTGGTGGAGGAAATAGACATGCAAGTCCAGGAAGCATGAAGAGTTCCAAACAAGATGGATGCACCGCCTGCGCTCAGGCCCACATCCTGCCTGTGGGGCCTTGAGCCCACTGCGAAGTCTCTGTGCCCCACGGACTCCATCTCCAAGGTGAAGGCAGTCATAGCACCTTTTCATTGGATTTCTTTGGGCTTACACCAGTTGATGCCCGTGATGTACCTAGAGCAGCGCCTGCACATAAAATGTGCTCCACGAACATTAGCTTTTATTATTCTAAAACTAAAACACTCTTTAGTTCTCTTATACTTAAGGACCATGGGATAACATAAATGGTGGTTAAATGTGTGAGCTCTGGAGTGAGTGTTTGGTGTCCAGCCTGGGCTCTGTCTATTACTATGTTCATGGGCAAATAATATCTACAAGTCTTAGTCTCCTCATCTATAAAATGGGGATAATAATAGTACCTACATGGAAAAGTATTTGTAAAGATTAAATGAGACTAATGTTTGTAAAGCACTTAACACAGTGCCTGGAGCAGAGAAAGTGTTCACTAAATGATAGTCATTGCCATTATTATAGTTATTAGTGGTGGTAATAACAGTATTCAAATTACCACCAGGTTCTGGAGTGCTCTGATCCCTTACAGACTACTTGAAGGAATACAGAAAGGGCGAGAAGAAATTCTCTATCTTGAGGGAGATAACATAGGGAACCATATTCAAAGTTTGAACTTGCCCTCTCCCAATGGAAAGACATTCCACAGAGTTCCATGAAGTTCATTCCCTCCCTCCCTTCTTTTCTTTCTTTTTATCCAAAGACATTTCTTCATTGCTTTTAGAGAGAAGAAGGGAGACATAATGGAGAGAGAGAGAAACACTGATGTGAGAGAGAAGCATTGATTGGTTGCCTCCTATACATGCCTGGACCGGGACAGAACCCTCAAATGAGGTATGTGCCCTGACTGAGAATTGAACCCACAGCCCTTTGGTTATAGGACTGTGCTCCAGCCAATGAGCCACACCAGCCAGGGCCCATGAAGTTAATTCTTTAAATTCTTTACCTTCTCAGGCCAAGGATGTACTCCTTGGCCAATGCCCCTTCCTTCTAGAGCTTATTCAAGCTCCCCTCCTCCTGAAGGCTTCCCTTACAGCTCCAGACACCAGGCTCTCTCTTTCCCTGAACTTGTTGCCCTTGCATCTCTTTGGCCATGAAGTCAGAGGGCTGATATCGGTTCTGTTAAGTCTCTTTTATGGCTATGCTGCATTTCCCCAATAAGGTGCTTGTCTCTCAAAAGGAGGAACTGAAAAAAAAATGTAGGTCTATGTGCTCCGTAGACAGTAAAAGAACTGAATCCTGTTGAGGCTGTAAACTTTTTGTTTGTCAAGACTGAAGGGTCTGAGCTCTCCCTTGCATCCCATCCCTGTTCTTTTTTCACCAAGTCCATGTCTATTTCCCAGTTCTTGGAACCCAGGAGCACTGTTATGTTCTGCTCTGGATCTCCGAGCTTCCCAGGATGCCTGAGCCCCACCGAGTAGGAACAGTGTCACTGGCCAGGCTGGGCTTCTTTGAATGACCAGAAGAGAATTAGCTGCCACTGCTCCAGGCCCCAATTTTGATCTAATTTCCTGCCTGTTTGGGTTCCCAGCAAGGTGGCCATTCTAGTGTTAAATGAGTCTTAATCAGTTTCCAAGTGAGAGATCTGAGCCCAGCCTGAAAGCAGAACAGATTGGGGTCTGTGCTGGGAGGAGGGAGAATGACACCATCTTCTTGCTTTTCTTGTGGTTCTTCTTCGGGGTTGGGAATCCTCCCTAAATCACTTTCTGTGTCTTGGTGTTCAACCATCGCCTGTCTGGGAAGCAGATTATTGGAACCATTTCTGTTCCTCCCACCCCTGTTTTGTTCTCTGACCCACAGGGTTAGGCTTTGGGGGCAGATTTACATGGAGATACATTGCTGGATGATGAGAGAGGCTTCAGGGCCACCGAAAGAAAGGACAACTGAATGGGGAACACCTACATCAGGAACATCTTTTTGTTGTTATTTTTATTTTTTTATTTTATTGATTATGCTATTAGAGTTGTCCTGATTTTTCCTCCTTTGCCCTCTTCCACCCAGTGCCCTGTACTCCCTCAGGCAATCCCCCCACCATTGTTCATGTCCATGGGTCATGTGTGTAAGTTCTTTGGCTACTCCATTTGCTAGACTGTACTTTACATCTCCATGGCTGTTTTGTAACTACCTATTTGTGCTTCTTAATCCCTTCACCTCTTCTCTCATTCTCTCCCTCCCCCATCCAATCTGGCAACCATTTGGTAACTGTTTTCTCTTGCTGTTTCTAAGCGTCTCTCTTTATCTTTAACCTTTGGTATTTTAATAATGATGTGTCTTGAAGTGGGCCTCTTTGCATCCATCTTGTTTGGGACTCTTTGTGCTTCCTGGAGTTGCATGTCTATTTCCTTCACCAAATTAGGAAAGTTTTCTTTCATTATTTTTTCAGATAGATTTCCAATTTCTTGCTCTTTCTCTTCTCCTTCTGGCAGCCCTATGAGGCAAATGTTGGACCTCTGGAAGTTGTCCTAGAGGCTGCTTGTACTATCCTCATTTTTTAAAGTTCTTTTTCTTTTTGTTGTTCTGCATGGTTGTTTTTTGTTTCCTTATGTTCCAAATCATTGATTTGACTCACAGCTTCATCTACTCCACTGTTGTTTCCCTATAAATTGTTTTTTATTTCAGTTAGCGTATGCTTCATATCTGACTGGATCTTTTTTATTCTGTTTTGGTCTTCACTAAGTTCCTTGAGCATCCTTATAACCAGTGTTTTGAATTCTGCATCTGATAGAGCTCCATTGCTTATCTCCATTTTCTTTTTCTGGAGTTTTGATCTGTTCTTTCATTTGGGCCATGTTTCTTTGTCTCCTTATTTCGGTGGCCTCCCTGTGTTTGTTTCTATTAGGTAGAGCTGCTTTGATTCCATGTCTTCACAGTGTGGCCTAATGTAGTAGGTGTCCTGTAAGGTCCAGAGACACAGCCTCCCCTATCACCCAAGTTGAGTACTCAAGGTGTGCCCTTTGTGTGGGCTGAGTACACCCTCCTCTTGTAATTGAGACGTGGTTGCTGTTGGCAGGTCAATGGGAAGGATTTACTCAGGTCAGTCAGCTGTAAGGACTGGCTGTGACCACTGACCACCAACCTCTGCCCTCCATGGAAGAACAGATGTGCAGGGTCAGGGTGATGGTGCTCCAATGTGATCTGTAGCTGTCCACTGGGTATGCTGGCCCTGGGTTTCCTGGGTGATGCAAGCCAAGGTCATCCCCCATCTGTATTTTGCCCATGGACCCCCACCTGAGCTGTAAAGCAATCTGAAATGGCTGTTACTTGTGCTGGGCTTAGAGATTCCCAGGTGAAACCAAGCTGTGAATCTAATCTGGCCTCTAGTGCCATGTCTGTGGCTCCCTGAAGCCAGATGGTTCTTGTTTGATAAATTTTAGGAAATTGTGAAGTATGAGCCAAGACCAGCCATTCATATGGAAAAGCAGCTTGGGTGGGGTTTTAAGTTTGGTGGGGCAGAGTCTCTGGGGGTCTCCACGGTAGGTCAAACAGTTTTAGCCAGGTTGATGGAATCTCAGATGTGGCACCAGCTTACCAGCTCTGTTGGGAGAGGGTTTAGCAAAGGAACAATGGCCTCTGCTTACCTTGATGCCAGACACTTCAGTTTCTCCCTGTATGCCACTGGTGCCTTTTAAACTGCTACCCCAGTGCTGAAGCTCAGAGGGAGTGAGCCTGATTAGGTGAGCCTGTGTGTGGGTTCTTTAAGAGGAACTACTTGGGGCTCCAGAACTTTCTACTGACTCAATCCCTGATGCTTTTTCAGCCAAAAGTTGTGGAAACTTATCTTCCTGGCACTGGAGCTCTGGACTGGGGGCCTGGTGTGGGTCTGGGACTCCTTGCTCCCATGATATCCCTCCTAAATTTTTTTGCACCTCATGTTGGTGTAGGACCTGTCTGTTCCACATCTGAGCCCCTCCTACCAATTTGGATGGATGTGGTTTCTTTAATTCTGTAGTTGTCAGACTTCAATTCAACTCGATTTCTGACAGTTCTGAGTGATGGCTGTTCTTTATTTTAGTTGTAATTTTGATGTGGTTGTTCAAAGAGGCAAGCCATATCTGCCTACACCACCATCTTGTCTGAAAGTCCAGGAGTAAATCATCTTAAACATCATGCAAGCAAATGCAGGTCAAGGGCAACCAGTTTTATTAGGGATGATAAAACTGAGGTCTGGTTGAGTCCCTGCTAATTGAAGGAGAGGCATTTTGGCCCAAACGTCATGTGGATTGCTCTATATATGGGCCCCCAGTCTTGGATGATATTTCTGTAAGCCCTTGCTAAGCCTCTTTGAGCAATACGTGTGACCCTTACATAGAACCTGAAGGGCTGGAGAGGAGGACCAAGAGCCTACTGAGGACGTGAACAATGCTATGCCACAGCCAGCAGCCAGCTAGCTTAGTCCCTGCAGGAGAGAGATAAATGACACCCGACTTTTATAGGGCCTCCCCCAAAGGCACCATTGGAGAGCTGGCAGGACTATATTGAAGAGAGAATGAAGCTGTGAGTTTTTAATTTAAAGCAGCCTAGAAAGTAAGCAGGTGGAAGAAACTCTGAGACAGTTCTTTGGGGATTCAACGGAGTATATCAAGAAGTACTGGCTCCCCACAGCAACAATTATCTAAAGGGACTCCTAACCCTCTGAAAGATGAATATAAACCCATCACCAGTGCAATAGCAGAGTGCCTCGGGTGGTATTTACAAACACCTTCGGAGCTGGGAAAAGGAGCAAGGGTTCCTCACTCAACCTCTAGCTAGTTTCCTCTGTGTTTCCCTGTGCAGTAAAGGGCTAATAAGTCCCCAAGAATGGGGGCAAATGGCACCTCTGGAAGTGGTACTTTCACAGAACTGATAAGGATTAGCCAGGATCTTTCAGAGGTCAAGAAATACATGAGTCCCTTTCTTTTAAAAAAAAAATATTTTTGGTGTATTACCAAAACCAGAAATGTCAAAACAATTTTAAAAGTTGTGATATTTTTTAAAACATTGTATTTAATGTATTGGTATAATTTAACACCAACGGCACAGAGTTATTCACAAGATAATTATAGAACTTTTGAAAAACATTAATTCATAATGTACTACAGGCAGTCTGATCTGGTAATGGGGACACATTTTAACTTTATGAAGAACATCAGCTTTCAATGTTGTTGCAATGTGCCTCTGAGATTGTACATATAACTTTGTTCAGAAATGAGTCAAATCTTAAATTTGAAGCCTTTGGTTAGCCTGGGATAAAGGAAATAAATGGTTTCCCACACATACTCCTCACCCCCCTCCCCCAGCCTATGATAGCCTTGGGTTTAGCAGAAGTAAATAGTTTATATTAAGTGTAGCAATTTATGATGATTCAGAAATCTTAATGTTTAATAAAGATTCACTTGTTGAGATAGAGAGGCTTTAAAGAAAGTATTATTATGGCTTTGGGATAGCATTTTGGGGGGTGAAAGGATGAAGTCAGCCCCATTTGTGACTGTGGCACCATTTGCGGAGCAGGCCTGTGACCTTGTTAAACATGACCGCCATTTTCCCCTTCTGAGTTCGTCCCCAGGACTAGAAGTTACTGGAAAACAAGAACAGAACTAACCACTCCCTACAGCCACAGGCAGAAGATAACACTGGAACAAATTGCAGCCTTGCTTTTTGTTCCAAAGCTAGGAACAAATACAACAGCACCCTCCCCTTTCTTAATCCCATTATAATCCAATAAAAGCTCCAAGCCCCTACCCCATGCTGGTGCATCCCTCTACACCATGTCCCTCTCCTTTCTTGGAGGGTGAATAAAAACTTTACTCTCTACACTCACTGCCCGCGTCACAGGCCACCCTAACAGGGGTCTTTTTCTTCTTTTTTTATCTCTAGGGCCCAAATTTCATGAAAGCATTGTCAGTGAGATTCCGTGACACACATGTATCTCCAGGAAAATGCTAAAGGAAGAGAAATTGTCCTTCCTTAGCAAGGTACGTGTATAACACACCTCCTGTGAATCACTTCGGAGGTTTGGGCCTCACCTATCCCTTACTCCAGCTTTATGCAGTTTTGTGCTGTGTCAGCCAGTTCCGACAGGTGTGCTGACCGTGACCCACCTCAGGTCCACTTTGTGCTCCTTGCTTTCGTCTTCAGGTACCTGAGTGACTTTGCGTGTGGGGCCACCACAGTAATGTCCCTGGTACTTGTGTATGGGCACCATCGACATCCAGGGGGAGAACCTTTGCCCAGTGTGGGTGGCAATGGAGAACTGTTGGCCCCTTTCTCCCCACTTTGGTTGGTGCTGAGATGCCTTTCTGACAGCAACTCCACAGTCTCCAGGGTTTGTATAAGCAATAGCCTGTAGACAAGGCCAACTCCATAACATAGTTCTGTATTGATTGGTTCATGCTTTTGTTCCTCTTCACTCCACCACTTCCTCACTTCTGTTCCTTCCATTGCCCAGGAAAGAGCTTTCATTTAGGCCTCTGTATTAGACGCGCTTCTCTGCAGAACCCAAAACCCTTTCATAAGAACTGGTGGTATACTTGATCTCCCTCAACTATTTTCGTACAACTAATATTTTAAAACCCAAGTGCAAGATTTACTATGCCATCTATTAAAATGTTTTAAATTCTGATATTGTCATTTAACAGTGTTAGTATCGTCCTTAGCCTTGAGTTATCTACAAATTTGTTCATGAAATTTATTGGCTGTTTTAAAAAAGCCATCAACAACCAACCTCTGTAACCCTATCTCATGCTTCAGTGTCCCTGATAACTACCCTCTGGCAGGCCTACCTCCTACAAGAGCAGAAATGGGCCAAGCTCTTCCCCCTCAGGGTCTTTTACTCCTTCCTCTTTCTGCTTGGAATCCTCTTCCCTCGGGCTCTTTATGTGAACATTTCTTCATCATGCTTTAGGGCTCAGCTTAAATGTCACTTCTCAAAGTGGACTTTCTTGGCCATTGTGTTCTGTCATAGCCCTTGTCATGATTCAATCCATGGGTTCCATGGATCCAACCATTAGGTTTTTTTTTTTTTAATTGTTCATTGCCCCACTGAGAATGAAATCTCCAGGAAGACAGAGATGTTGTCTATTTTCTTTGCTGTTACATCTCTAGTACCTAGCTCAGGTTCTGACATCTGGCAGGGGTTTAATATACATATAATCCTCACCAAAGGACATGTTTTAACTTTTAGAGAGAGAAGAAGGGAGAGAGAGAAAGAGAAGCATCCATGTGAGAGAGAAACATTAATCAGTTGCCTTCCATACACACCCCAACTGGAGAGCAAACCCGCAACCCAGGTATGTGCCTTGATCAGGGGTCAAACCCACAACCTTTCTGGTACACAGACGACACTCCAGCCAACTGAGCCCCCAGCCAGGGCAGGGACTCCATAAATATTTGACTCTTCCTTTCCACTTCTGTACCAGGTCCATCCCCTTTCACCTACTAAAGGACATTGATCCACCAATTCTCCCTCCTCTCTCCTTTATCATCATTATCCCCCTCTTACTGGTCATTTCCCATCAGCAGGCAAATATGCTGTATAATTTTGAGACAGCCTACTAAGCCAGGACAAGTGGAAGAGGGAAACCAAGACAGATTGTGAAATGGTCAAGCAGTTTATAGCCATCAAGTAAATGTGCAAAATTCTATCTTCCCCAACTCAGGACACTTAAAAGAGTAAGTGATTTATACTTCTCCCCAACCAGAGGGTAAATAACTTAAAATCACTCTATTCAGAATAGGAAACCAATGAGAAGTCCCTTTACCCTTGAAGAGCTTAGAGGATAAGCTTTGTGACAGAAGTGTGTGCTGGGTGCTGGGGAGCACCCACCTACCTGGGGTAGGGGATGGGGCCAGGGAAGGCTCTGCAGAGACTGCTATTGGGCAAATCTTGCAGAATAGTGGATTAAAAAAACAACAACTATAAATTAAATTAAAAAATTATTCCAGTCTATTCCCAATAAAACATTTCCAACTAAAAAGAAAAAAAATCACCCTACTCAGGGAGATGGATAACAGAAAACCAATTAGTGCCATTTGTGCCAACCACACCCAAGGACAGATAAAGTCAGGAGAATAAATCTCATTTTGGTGCCTTAGCATAAAACTGATGACTATTCCATTGAGATCCTCCCCAAGACCTCCCCTAAACTCCCAGATTTTAAAATCCTCAAGACAAAGGACTCAGCCTTGCTCTCCCTCTGGGAGCAAGCCCACAGCTTTCCCTGCCTCCTCTTTTTCTCCCGAGGTGAGTTAGCTTTCCCTTTCTTGCTCCCAAGTGCCAAGGGCCCTTTGCTTCTATTACTCGCCCCTTGAACCTACACAGCTCAGCTGGCTCACTTCTACTACCCCTGTAACTTTCTAAATAAACTTTCTTACAATTTGAGTTCCTGGCTCTGAATGCTTTCTTTGCTGAATCCAAGAACCCAGGTCCAACTTCACTGGTGACAGCAGGTGCCGTTTCGCCACCAGCATCACCAGTAACAATTTCTCCTGTCTTAAAAAGCAGAGCAAAACAAAACAACACACACACACACACACACACACACACACACACACACACACACACACAAATGGCCTTGGCCTGCATCCTTTTCAGTTGACACAACCCACACTTTAGTTGTTGTTTCTGTCCTCCTGGGTAAGAAGCCCTGTGAGTGAAATGTTTGTGTCTGTTTTATTTATTGCTATATTCCTAGTGCCTCAGAAATACCTGCCACATAGTAGGCACTCAGTAAAAAGTTTTCAAATAAATGAATAATTTTGCAGAATGAATGACTAAAATAATAAAGCCTTTTTAATTAGCAGAAAAAAAGTTTAAATAACTTAGAAGATCAACATTCAACTTAGCAAACACACAAGACAGCTCTGTAGAGATACACAGTGGCTATCCAACCGTCTAAGTGATTTGGGGGAGAATTCTGTTCCACTCCCTACCTTCTAATGTGGGAAGCTCAACAGGGCAGTTCAATGGCGAAGGGGAAACCAGTGAGAGGCCCCTCAGCATTTAGATACCAGCAGACCTTACCTTCGAGATGAAAAACTAAGGCTAGAGGTAATAACTTTTCTCAAACTCTGCATTCTCCCCTCTATGGTCTGAGCATAATCCTCCACAAAACACATCCAGATAACTATCTCACAGGTAAAACAAAAAGTTCTTATCCTAACTTAGAATTGGTTTCTAGAAATTGGCATGCAATAATAGTGCCAACCAGGAGATGGCGACTTGCCTTTCTCTCCAGGAGGGTTACACTCCAGTGGCTGCTGAAGGGTAGAGAGGAGCTGGGACTTGGCCAGTTCCGCGCTGGGTCAGCCAGGGGCCTCTAGGGCAGAGAGCCCCCCAAACAGGGCTCTGTCTTAGAATCTCTCATTCTTGTTGCCTGGGCCCCCATGAGTAAAATAGTTGTTGCTGAAAAAGATACATGTTTAAGGCCTCAGATCAAGAGCAACTACAAATCCAGCGTGGTTGGCAGGTCCACAGTCAGGATATTTATCTCAAATGCAGGCAGTTTGAGAATCTAGGGCAGCTCCTTGGCAACCCAGCACTGACGGTCCTTTTGTTGCACTTTTCTTAGGCTTGGGCAACAGCCTCTGAGAGCCAACCAGATTTTTTTCCAAGGTGGAGACTCAATCTGGCCAGCGTTCTTCCGCAGGAATCATTCACCTGGGCGTTGGGGTCTACCAGCCGCTACAACTGGGTGGGAGGTTATGTGTGAGGGTTGGAGGTGGGGGATGTGCTGGTACTTACAGTTTCTGCAGAGGCAGCTCATTGTTTTCATCTGCCACTGAGAGGGCTCCATGATTCAAAAAAGATTAAGAAACTATTCTGAAAAATTCCCCCAGAGCCCTCACAGGTTCTTTGCCCCAACCAGTCCCCTGAGATACTCTACTTCTCCATTTTTATTAAGAGGTGTATCAGGCACCAGCCAGGAGACAGAAACTGCATCAGTTATTTGAGCAGAGAAGGTCATAAAATAACTGTTAACTAAGTATGAAATTGTCAACTATGTTTGGGAAGAGGTGGGAATTAATGAAACTTAGAAATCTGAAAGTCAGGCTTTGAGAGGAGATGCTACCCAGCTGAGTGGCATCTCTGAGGTGAAGAGGGACCCCATGGGGACCTGGTGTCTCCTGGGAGGCGGGAGTGTGATGGCGCTGGTGCTGCAAACTGCATGCAGATGTTGTCACAAGAAGGCACTGCCCCTGCTAGGGTGAAGAGGTGAGACCAGGGTGACCTGTTTAAGATAAAGAAACCCACAGGAAGCAGACGGGAAGGAACAAGTCCTGGCTCTTCTCCTGCCGCCTTTGCTGTCTCCTCTTGTGCCCCCCAACCCCCACCCCCTGGGAAGAGCTAACGTGGAGCCGGTGGGCAAAGCCTGGATATGTTTTGCAGGGTCCCAGCTCCAGCTTCACAAGACTGGGTACAGAAGGTAGGTTTGGAGCTGAGAGACAGTAAGTTCAGAAGTTCTAAAATGTTTTGTTTGCTATAATGTTCACAACCCTCATCCAATCCATTCGCCCAAAGGGATTCCTCACTGGGTCTGGGGGACACACGGAGTGCATTTTTAAACTGAGGTTGGGATTCCCAATGGTTAGGCAGTGGCAGCCATCTGTCCCCATGGTCTTGCAGCAACGAGAGCAGTGGTGGCTCTCACGGTTTTCAAGCTCGGCTTCTAAGCTGCGTGGGCAGCAAAGGAGACCTCTTGACTATGACTCCGCAGTGGCTGTGGACACCGGCCTATTTATGTAGTTGGCGTCACCTCTCGAGCGAAGTCTTCTAGGGTTCTGAACCAGAGTCTAGCTCATACACCACAGCCCACTCTTTCCCTGGGCACTAGGACATCTCCTAGTGTTGGGAATACAAATGGCCAGCCTGCTGAGTAAACATGACTCATGGAATGTAAGCAAAGTACATTTGTTTTGGTCTCCCACTGTCCATTCTAATTTATTCAAGGGAGCAAGCTCTTCCCTGTCCCAGATAAAATTGAAGACAAGTCGCATGCATTTCTGGTCACACTCAGTAATCCCAATAATCCTCTGGTCACTTCAGATCACACAGTATAAATTTAACGACTGAAATGCTCAGTCTTATAACTTCTTATGTCGGAGTTGAAGCTTCCCACACTTTCACCAAGGAAACTGGCAAATGTTATAAGCCAGGGCTATTTGAGGGGTGGAGGGGACCAGTTTACCAGCATATCACTACTTCTAGCCAACCCAACATTTCCTTCTGGCCACAGACAATGTCTAGGAATATTTGCTTTTGTTTGGTTTCTTTCCCTCCCTTATGCATTGAGAGAGGCGGTGCAGTGCAGTAAAGAGGAGGGCTCTGGAGCAGCACCATCTGGGCTCAGGCCCACATCCTGCCTGTGGGGCCCTGAGCCCACTGCGTAGTCTCTGTGCCCTATGGACTCCACCTCCAGATGGAGGTAGTCACAGCACCTTCTCGTCGGATTTCCGTGGGCTTACACCAGTTGATGCCCGTGACGTACCTAGAGCAGCACCTGCACATAAAACGTGCTCCACAAACATCAGCTATTATTATTCTAAAATGGAAATATCCTTTAGTTCTCTAATTTTGGCTGTGTAGTTAAGAGCTGCAAACATCTGGTAACCAATTTAAACCGTCCATGCTTGCTGAGTAGAACTCTCTCTAACATGCCACCCTTTCACGTGAGTGCCTGTCAGGTCAGCGCGTGTCCTCTTCCTCTCAACAAAAAAGAAACAGAAAAACAGAAACCATAAAACAGCACCTGACACGTGGTGAAACCCCATTACTACTATTACCCCAAAGTGTGGGTACTGGCTTTGCATCTCAGTCCCTTCACTGCCCACCCCATCTCAGGGGAGGCCCACATCTGGCCACACATTCACATATCCCCTGTTGTGACAAATTTGGGGGGCACAAGCTGTCATAGCTACCTCCCCTTGACCTTCCCTTTAATCCAAAATCAAAGCCATAATCAGCCCATCACTTGTCCTTTAAAATTTTAGGGCTTGACACCTGTATACTGTGTCTCCTCAGCTACAAGGAAGGGACACATGTTAAGCTGTCTCAATGGACAAGCTGAATTCCCTTTTCTGAAGCTTGCAACAAGGCCCCTACACTCCCTTCTCTCCCCCGTGGGCAGGAGTGGACTCAGAGCACACTGGGGACTTTGTCCAGGAATCCTCTTTTCTCATCTCCAAATTACTGACCATTTTGTCACCATGAACGAGGAGTACAAGGATCATGAAACTGGTTTTCTCTGCTTTCCTTTCTTCTCAGCCTGCACTGGGGTCTGGAATCTCTCTTTGGAATGTGATCTCTAGTGTCTTCAGGCTGTAGCAGAAACTTTTATTTTGTTTTATTTCTTTTAAAGATTTTATTTGTTTATTTTTAGAAAAGGAAAAGGGAAGGAGGAAGGAAGGGAGAAAAACAATGATATGTGAGAGAAACATTGATCGGTTGCCTCTTGCATGCCCCCAACTGGCGACCTGGCCCACAACCAGCACGTGTGCTGACCAGGAATTGAACCTGCAACCTAGATACGTACCCTGACTGGGAATCAAACTCACAACCTTTTGGTGTATGGGATGAAGCTCCAACCAACTGAGCCACCTGGCCAGGGCAGCATCAATATTCTTAAAGTTTCCAAACCTGAGTAAAGTGGTCTTTTTAGATCCACTGGGGACAGTTCAGATAGAGGGGAGATGCTGCAAAACTTCCTCAGAATCATCTCAGCTGAAATCACTGAACTGTTTCCAACCCCACATAGAAGGATCAAAAACTCCAGGGTTGCTTCAGAGGACTAGCATCCACCTCACTGGTTTACCATGAGGACTGGATGAGATCATACGTGCAAAACCATTTTGTGACTTTGCAAACTGGAAGGCACAATGCACAGACATGCGCGGGATTATCATGATTGTGAATACTTTAAGGGAGGCTTGATGAGAATTTCTAAAGACAGCTCTAAGCAGGCACTCACAGTTCAAAGAGGTAACTGCTCTTTAAAACTATATCCAGAGCAAACAATAGGACTGTTTGGCAAGTGCTTCTGAGAAAACATTCACCTAGAGTATACATTAGCAACAGTGGGAGATCACTGCGCAGCTGGCAGGTGGGGTGAAGCCCCACCCATACATCCTTGGCCTATCCCAGATCACCTGCCGATTGTTCCCCAATGTACCAAGAGTTCCTGCTTCTTGCTGCCTTTGGGTATGCTCTGGCACCTGAGGTGGGCAGGAAGTGAACACCTAGAGCAACCATTCCGTATGGGGGACCATTCTGAGGTGTGTTCCACATGATTTCTCAGAGGGTCCCAATGGGATTGACTCCCTTTGCTCCCACTCTGTGGTAACCTGCTCCGTGACGCCCTTTATTGACTTGGCTCCCATCCCTGTCTGACTTTCTCCATTCTCTCACAGAGCTTTCTGGAATCACCACCCCAATCAACAACTTGCAACTGGAAGGAAAACAGTCTTCTTTTGAGGAAGACTCAAGCTGATGCAGAAAAGGCTACAGGACTTGGCTTTGGCAGACAAATGTAAATTATATTAACTGAAATAGCAGCTTCTTGGTAAATCTTGCTATTGGGTGCCAGTAGAATTCATTAAGTAATAATAATAACTTGCATTTATTGATAGCTTTCCTCATGCCTAGCATGATCCAAGCACTTTTCACACACGTGACAAAGGACGGGTCTTTGGAGTCTGGTAGACAGGGATTTGAATCTCACAATGTTTGTTGTTTCTACCTTTTTCCCCCTTAAATAACCTTGGGTAGGTTGTGTAATCTTGAGTCCTTTTTTCCCTCATCTGTAAAATGGGGATAATGACACAGTATAGTGGAAAGGGTTAACGGGTTAAATTGGGCAACCCACATAAAGTGCTTAGCACAGTCCAGCACTTGTAAGTGCTTCCAACGTGGTAACTACGGTTGCTACTCTCGATTTTCTGAGAAAGAACGTAAGCCTGTGGCGGAGGAAGAAACTTTCCTGTACCCTTCTAGGGTACTTCAGCTGGCCTCATCATTAAATAGATGTAAGGTAGATTACCAGAGAAAAATGGCCAGATTTAGTGACATTTGTACACATGGAACCCCACATACACGAGAGAGTCAGAGACTCCTTATACACGAGAAGTTCAGAGACACAAAGGGGAAGTGAGCTATGTAAGGCCTTCTGAGCTAAGAATGAGGTAAGTCACCTCAGGGCTTCAGAGCGGGGAAAGGTCATCTCCAGGACAATAAGGAGCAAACGTTCAGTAGTTAGAAATTTGCTCTGCCAGAGAGATGGGCCATAGAAAGTTATTTCTGGTGATAACTCATTATGGGCAAGGTCCCTAATTTAAATCCTTTAGGGGAGAGATCAAAGTTGCCTGAGCCCTCTTAGTCTGAATTGCCTTCAGCTCAAAATGATTCCCATGCCCAAGTGGCACATGTCTGGAGGGTCTGCTCTGAATGCCTTCCAACCCCATCCAAAGGTGGGGGGCGGGGTGGGGGGAGACTGATTTGATGTAGTTTACAGGGTATGTAAGAAAAGAATTATTAACTGTTTTCATCTACTTGAGAGAGTTAGAAAGCCTCAATTGTCATTACATCCCTGTGTACATTTAAATTTCTTTCTGAAGAAAAGGATAAAGAAGGGTTGAAGACAAAATAGTTTTGGAAACCATTATTGAAAGCAGCAATGATGTAACACAAAAGATAGAATCTGTAGCAGTGAATGCACATGGGTTTCCTAAACATAAATAAAAGCTTTTATTTTTGAATTTTCGTCCTTTCCTGCCCTTCCCCCAAGCCCCCGAAAAAATCAGACAAAAGCTGGGGAGGGGTCTGGGGGAGTTCGATGTGCAGAATTGGGAAAGAAACAGTAGGGCTAGAAAGAGCTTCCTCTGCAGCCAGACGTGGACTTCGAAAAGAGCAGGGCAGGGGCAGAAGCGTGGCCAAGGAGAGCAAAAAGATTGGAGACACAGGCAGGAAATGGTAAAAAAAAAAAAAAAAAAAAGCAAGCTAGAGGTGGCCTCCTACCTTGCAGAAGGCATCTGATGGATTGATACCCTCCACACCCACCCCAGGGGCTCATGGGAGAGAACCTGCTGGGTCTCCCTGACTCTGTGCTTAGGAGGGTTTAAGAGCCTGTTGGAGACTCAGCACTTGCGAACTTGTCATGGTATAAAAGGGAGAGAAGCCTGACATTTTCCCAACCCCTGAAAGTGAAAGAAAAAAAGAAAGAGTTCTTTACTTACAGGGTCATATCCTGAATGACAGAGGTCAGTGTTTGCAACTGATCCGTGTGGGCGCAGGCTTCTAATTATTTCCTGGATAACCTGTTATCTATTAGCCATCAGGCTGCTTGCCAGATTATGCTAATGTCTCCAGAGTTGCTGGTCTGGATTCTGAGGAGCAGACTGTTTTGTTTTGGTACTTTTAAAGGGGAAGTAGGAGCTAGGCAGCAGCTAGCTCTGAGTTCTATCAGCACAAACGTTGTCCTCTCCTCTGCCCTTAGCCGGTGCCGAACGAGAGAGAAACGCCCAGGAACCCAGAGCGCAATCCACCCGGACGCCAGTGCGGAACCCAGCCAGCTGTGTCTCCCCTTTTCCTGGCTCCTTGACTCACACTCTGTTGGGAGATTTGGTTTTATCGGAACATCCTGAAAAGCTTTGAAGAGAAATGCTTTTGGGGGGGCTGATGTCATTGGCTTAGAGAACAAGGAAACTTTTCAAATAACCTTTTGTTTGGGGAAAGGAGGGAAGGGAGGGTGTCGGAACTTGATAGGCCTGTTTTTCTGTTGAGTAGGGGTAGAATCTGGCCATCACTCAGGTGAGCTTATCGTCAGTAACAGTTATATTATGGCCTCTGTGTTTGTCCCAAGGCACAATGAAATGTCATCAGATGGGAGGGGTGCACAAATATAGGGCGTCGTTCTTCTTCCTATTGTAAAGGCAGCACATGTTCATTCTTTAAAATTTAGAAACTCCAGAAAACAACACAACACACAAAAAAACCACTCAAAATTTCATTTCTCAGAAATAACCACTGTTAACCTTTTGGGGTATCTTCTTTCACTTGTTTTTCTATGCTAATTTATATCAATCCATGAAAAAGGCTTTTGACTAAAAAAATACAATGGTGCCCTCTGATCTTTGGGCAGCAGCTGGAAGATAATGTGTTCCTTAGCACTGGGTTTTGTAAATAGCTCTCTGTAACCCTCAGAGACCCTTCTGAGGTGTGTTTCTAATAATTTCTTAGAGGATCCCAGTGGGATAATACTTAAAAGTAAAATATTGACCAAACCAGATGTTGACGCGGATGTGGAGCAACTACACACATACACTATTCTGAATACCAGTTTGGCGGTTTCTCATAGTGAGACGTGCACACCTCGGTGGACCAGCAATGAAAATTTTAGGCACTTATCCAAGAGAAATAAAAACATATGTCCACAAAAACTTGTACAAGAATGTTTCTGGCTCTGTTACTTAATTAACTAACTAGCCAAGTGATCTGAAACATGTGAGTTTACACTGATGTAAAATGGGGTTAATACGGATGCGCTGAATAATCTGAAAGGGAAATCTTAATGCCATGGTTACAGCCTCAGAGAAAAGTAGCACAGCTAGTCTTTTTCCAATGTGGCGACCATAGCTTACGTAGCATGGTTTGCTGGTGGCCCAACTTAACTCCCCTGGAGGCGGAAGATGGGATGGGGTCTGAGACACAAGCTGGAGACAACCACACAATGGAGGTTTGGGGTAGGCGAGAGTTGATGTTAGATTTGTCTGGTATAAGGAATGTGGATCTCCCCTCTTCCCAGGCACATGTTCCTCTAAGGAGCCCTTTCTGCTGGACAGTCTCCTGGGAAAGAAAGCTTGAACAGCATTTGCATTTGGGTTTCAGCAGTTGGTAAGTCTGAGAGCCTTCGAGGCTATAGGAGAGAATGCGAGGGCCCCTGAGAAAGCGTTTAACGTCGTTGAAGAAGGACCCAACTCCACCACGGGGAGGGGCGGTGTCTGTGTGACCTCACAGTGAGCAAGGCTATGTTTGGGAGGTAGAAAGTACCTTGTCAGTATGCTTTGTGGTTGACCTGTTAGCCTCCCTGCAAGCCAGCTGTGGTGATTCCATTCCCTTGCCAGAGATTGGTTTAATCATAGGCATGTACCCTGCACCCAATTCTAGCCAATGAGACATGAAAGGAATTCTACAGGGGACTTTTGAAAAAAGTCTCTGTATTTCTAAGAAGCAGACACAGGGAGAGGAACCTTTTCTTTCTCTGGATACTATTTTGTCTTATAACCACAAAGGGAGCCCGCTGGTAGACAAAGCCAACATCTTAAGGATGGCAAAGCAGAGATGCAGACAACCTGGGTTCTTGACACCTTGAACTGCTTATTGTATTACACATGGAATACACTACTTCTGGAATCCCCATGAGTGAGATATGGTGTTTCCTTATATGTTTGAATCTCCCTTATGTAGATTTTCTATTACTTGTGGCTAAACACCCTAACCAAAAGAGCATGGAACTGGAATTGCCACATTAGCTGGCAGGAGCTTGGGGATCAGAAGACTTGGGTATTAAGGGGATGTAACTGGTATCTTCCCAGGCTGGTGATGCCAGAACAATAGGGTCAGGTGTGGCTTCTACTTTACAACCCAGCTGAACTAGGACGATTGTATTCCTCCACTTTGTTCCCTTTAGTCAAAGTGAACTTGACTCTGAATTTTTAATCCTGTTCAGTGGGCAGATAATTAGTCTGTCATTCTGGGGCTCAACCCCTGAAAAATTGTGCTTCACTGGGCAAAATGTAGCAATGTTCATACACTCAGCAGCCAAGAGTCCACACTGAGTTTTCCTCTGATTCCTCACAGGTCTCTTCCAGTTTGGTGATTTTGCTGTTTCTGAGTCACTAGTGGGGCCAAGGAATCTTTGCTGAGGGTGGAAACCCAGTGCCTAGGACTCTGTGTCCTCTGAGATCTCGTTCTTATCTAGGACCCTGGAATGTGTTATGTTTTCATCATCAGAGTTGTTTTCTACTCAGTACGGTTCTACATTTCTGGTTTCTGAGTACTCTGCTTTCTCTTTCTTTGTCCATCAAAGACCTCCCGCCTCTTTCTCTCTCTGGGTTTCTGTATCATTTCATCAATGAGCCAGGGGTTTTATCAAAGACAGGAAGATCTATTTATTAGCTTTAAGAAGCTTCTGCTTTCTGTTCTGGAAGAAATCTGAAGACAAGAAAAAACAAAAAGCCTGACTAGCAGTGCCTGCTTGGAAAGAGAAGGCAATGGAAAATTACAGCAAATAAATTAATATCTCAATTATCACAGGTACCTTAGAGGTGACACGGGAGAACTCAGCCCAATAGGAGGACTGGCTCTATGCTGACTGGCAGCCAGACAACCAATGAGAGCTGGAAAAAGAGAAAGAAGGTAGGTCCTCAGCATTGTCTGGAAAACTTTCCTGGTAATTTGAGGAACTGCTTCACAGCCTGGAATTGAGAGCCTGGGGGCTTGGCTGTCCTTTTCCTTTCCTGGGTGGTCTGACAGGAACATTTTCTTTCCCATAAGCATTCTCTCTGGTTCTGCCTTGAGGTCACACATGGGTTGACTGTAAATATTAAAATCACAGGGAGTGGGAAGGACTACATGAGATAATGTACAAGAAAGGTTTTTGAGTTGATAATGTGTGGGGAGGTGCTGGTATCCCACCCAGAGCTGGAGCAGCTCCTGGTCTTCCCAGCCTCCTTGGCAAAGGCCAGCTGGTGAACTCACCTCAGAGGTGATAAGAACAGCAGAAGAATGTGCAGCTGGGAGTTGGATAGTGTCTTCCCACAATAGCTGAAAGGACCTTTGAGATCATTAAGGCCACCTCCCTAATTTCACATGTAAGGTTCCTGAGGCCTGGAGAGGCTAGGAGACTTGGCTAAAGTCAAGTGAAATTATAAGGGGACTCTTGGGTACAGAGATTTCTTGCTCCCAGCCCTTTTTTATCACCCTGACCTCCTGGTCCTGATCCTGCCCCTTCATCCTGATTGTCCCCTCAGGTGATTGTGAATGATTGACCTGCACTACCTTGTTGCTGCCTTGGAGCCAGCATACCTCCTGCTGAAGGCTCTCTCCAGGCTGGTAGGCTAAGGGATGATTAACCTAAGGACAATGTAAAGCCCACAGTCCTCTCAGACTCCTTCACCAGTTGAGCATTTTGGGGAGAGAATGGGATGGTGGGTTAGTCAGAATATTTCCAAACAGCCAGTGGGGTCCTGCTGCCCACTGACACCCTCTAGGCAAAATTCGGGAGGCAGAGGTTTGGTGAAAAAGGAAAGGAGTCTTTATTCAAAAGCTACACAATTTTGGAATAACAGCTTTCCACATGCACTAGTGACTTAAGCCTATCAGCTAAGGCTAAAATCTTTAATTCTTGGGTTTTCCTATTATTCCCCTCCCTCCCCTGTTAGTTTTTAATATCTTATTTCTAAGGTTAGTTTACAAATTAAAGCAACATAAAATACAAAAGCTACACAATTTAGAAGAATGTCAGGCTTCTGCCTAAAGCCCATCCTCTCTAGAACACCCGAAGAAAAATAACTATGCCACCCTCTGCCAGACCAGCCTGATCCTAGGCTGTGCCTTCTCCCTTTTAGAATACCATACTTTGGAAAATGCAGGCAGCTACAGCACAATCATCCAGGCATCCTAGAGGAAGAGCAAGAGAGCCAGTCTCTTCCTTCCTTCTGTTTAAATCTTCTGGCCCATATAGCCCATTATGAGCTTTTCAGCCAGTCCTGCCTAAACTGTTTACCATTGCCTACTCCTCCACGGAGATCTGATCAGATCTCTCTGTATCAAGAAGACGGGCCTGGGCACTTCTCAGTTTACAGGTATCTACTGGGCATACTCATTTATGACTTTCCAACTTGAAGCATTTCAGCCTAGAGATGACCTGCAATCAAATGGAGGGGTAAACAAATCCAAGGTCTTTTGATCCCCATTGTCTCAGACTGGTCTAACAATCACCTCAGGGCATTCTGACACAGGTAGCCTATGGGGCACACACGTTGTGAGAAACATCAGTGTGCTGGGTTGTGGAGCCTGGGCAAAGCCTTTAGCTTCTATGAAATGGGCTACAAATGCCTACTTCATAGTGGTTGTGAGGATTAAATAAGATGATGGAATGGCAAGTTCTTAGCACAATATCTTACACATGGCCAGCACTCAATAAGTGTCAACTATTATTGTGGTTGTGGTTACTTTAATTGTGTCACTGTTCATCTAGACTCCTTGGTACTACTGCCTGCTTCAGATTTCTGCCTGATCTGAGATCTTTGTGGTTTCCTCCAGCTCTTCCCAATCCCATGAACTAGATTTCTTATCACTTACTTCCCAGCATGACTAAAATGCCTAGACCTCTTCCCTTCTCCCCACTCCTCTGCCAAACAGAGACATACACAGACACACACACACAGACACACACACACACACAACCTGTGCTCCAGTTCTGCACATTGCATCCTGCAAAATCTGGTTGTCAAGGTGTTGAGAGTATTAACAAGTTGTCTTCGGGTGGGCGAGATTTATAGGTGGTTTAAAACATTTTTTCTTTCTTTGCTCGTCTGTGTTTTCTGATTTGTTTGTCATGGGCATGTATTACATTTGTACTGAAAAAAATATATTTTAAACTTTTATAAAACGTACTCAGTACCTCCAGGAAAGTTTCCCTGAAGGGTTCTACTGCATTCTGAGCACTCCTTTTAACTTCCCGCCCCCTCAGATTCTTTGTGCCCTGTGTTACATTTGCTTTGTTCACTTGGAAGTTACTCTGTAGATGATCTTAAGGAGTTCAGCATCCATGAGCAGGCGGTAGAGGCTGTGTTATCTCTTCTGCAGAAATAGCTTGAATGTTTCTTAGCTGACTTCAGCTCCCCACCCTTCTTTCTGCATCAGCAAGCCCAGGTGACTAAGGGAAGTCAAGGGTGCTTGGTTAGAGCAGGGCTTGATTCTATTGAGCTGAACTTCCTGTTGTTCCCATTTTACAATGCCCAGTTCTAGGGATAGCTCCAGAGTGGTTTCTGGGGAACTCTGATGGATATTCAGGGCAGCTTTCAGCAGGGATCGGGTGCATCATGGGGTTTGGGGCAGCCAATCTCTGCTGTCTTAGCCTGGGCACGAATTTAACCTGGGTCTTGCAAAATCTCCACACAGCTACTTCTGTGACACAAGAGTGGTCTAATATAACAGAGCCACAGGCAGGAGAGAGTGAGGGGCATACCGTATGTAGAAGTGCTGGGAGCATCATACTTATGGGGATAGTCTGGGAGGTCTTCGGAAAGGAAGCCAGTCTTGGATGGACCTGAAGGGACAGGTGAAGAGATGAAGACATGGGGGTGCAGTGCACAGGAGAGAAAGCATGTGGGCTGGAGCTGGCTGATGGAGCCGTTGATACAGCAGTAGACACTAGTGGTTAAGAACTCAACCTCTGGAGTCAAAAGGACCTGTATCTGAGTCATTAACTAACTATGTGATCTTGGGATAAAACTCCATCGGTCTGTTTTTCTTATCTGTGTAATCCAGCTAATGGTAGTTCTTGCCTATTAAGCTTTTTATAGAGTTAATGGAATAATGCCTGTAAAATGTTTTAAACATCTAATAAATGCTAACCAAAGTTACTGTTATTATTGTATTGTGTCAATATTATAATTAGTATTTGTTTTCCAGAAAAATTTTTTTGCACATCCATTCACTCCCTTCTTTCCCATGTATTTGTTTACCTGCAATCATGCGTCTAACACATAAAAAATATATAATACATATATATCATATATAATGATAATATAATCACAGCTATTGTTTAAATAGCATATTCTATGTGCCAGGTATTGTTCTAGGTGCTGTAAATGTATGAAACTCATTTAATCCTCCCAATAATGTTATGAAGTAGGTACTATTATCATCCACATTTTACAGAGAATGAAATTGAGATACAGAGAAGTTAAGCAGCTTGCTGAAGGTCACAAAGCCAGTAAATGACAAGACTAAAATTTCTGGTCTCAAGGAATCTGGTTGAGAATTCATCATCTTAACTATTTGACTATTAAACACCTATGCTATTTTCAACCCTGGTGATCAAATGGGGTGACAGATGTCGCAGCCAGATCGCCCTCACATCCCACCTATGCTATTTTCAAAGACTCAGGGAAGAATGGAAGGATAAAAATATGAATGAAATACTGATTCTACCGGCAGGGAGATAATAACCAGGAGGAGATGAGACACAATAAGATCATACCTACCCACGTCAGTGTGATTAAGGCTGCCTGGAGGTGTAGGTAGAGCACATGTAGGCCTTTTGGCATGCTTGAGTAGTCAGTCACCTGTGATCAGCTTGGGCCATTAGGTAAAGTCCCTGTCATAGGCTCTGTAAGAAGACCCCACTAACTTAGTGCATTGCTAATACCTCTTGCCACCGTTGACACTCCCTGCCCCATGGAAGGCTGGATGACAGAATGTGATTGGAAGGGTATACACCCAGCCCATTACTGATTGAAAAGGTAACTCAAATTACAGTGCCTACCAAGTGTGGGGTGGGTCATTACATCATTTACTGGCTGACCACCTATTTTTCTAGTTCTGTGCTCAGTGCTGCATATTATGCTGAAAACCATGTTTGTTTGTTTGTTTTCCCCTCCTGAGCATCTTTCCAAAATCCCTAGGATTACCCTGTCCCAGCTTCAAATGGTTTATTCTTTAGTATAAACATTTAGAAAGTTGGCTTTACAAAGATACTACATAGTGGTATCCTGGTATTGGCTCATACCAACCTGTAAGAACTGACTGTTAAATTTTCTGGAATTTTGCAAGCCAATTGTTAAATAGAGCCATTCAAAAAAAATCAAATGGCATAAACTTACAATTAAATAAATTGCATTAAAAACAGAGGTGGTAAATACTCAAAACTCATTCCTTCATAATTACTTTGCTATTGGTATGCTATGGCATACCCGACTCTGCATTCAGTGATGTGACATTGGTAGCTTGAATGTAGCCATGGTGGTAGTGCTTACACCGTAGTCATCAGCAAACACCATGAATCAGCAGCACTCTCCCCTGGGCCTGTGGTTGAGCACTTCCCTGCACAAAGGCTTTAGATTGACATAATCAAGCTTGGCAATTCTCACCAAGTTTCAGCCAAGGGGACCCCCTGAGAATCCTTGGTTGCCCCCAGCCCTAAGCTAGGCCAGAGACATGTTTGTTTGTTTATTTCCAATATGAACTTATACGTGCAAGATTTTGTTTTACTAAAGATCTTTCCACAGTTAAAAACAATTGAAAGTGATTTATCTCATCTGATCTTTGTTTTACAGCTCAGGAAGTGGCAGTTTTTGCAGTTCAGACCCAGAAAAGTGAAGTCAATTACTCTAGGTTTCCCAGAGCCCAGACCACTGCCTTAGATGAGGGAGCTGACACCACGGCACCCTGTGGAGGGGGACAGACTCCTGTAGACATGAACCAGGGTTTCCCTGGTCCCTGAGCGTCAGAGGGGGCCTCCTTGCTCATCTCAGAAAGGGAGTCACCCCTGAGCTGCGCCCACTGTGCCCCTTTGCCCTGGAGGTGGAGCGGGCTCCCAACCAAGCCTTGCAGGTAGTTTTCTCCCATCGTAGAGACGCCCCTGGTGCCTCAGAACGATTGGCTGCTTTTCTCAGTCCATTTGCCCTGACTGATGTGAGGCCAAGTTGAAAATCTTATCCTCACAAATGAGGTTTTTAAACTTGCTCCTGACTTTTGGTTCCGGAAATCTGCTGAAAGCCATGCTAAACAAAACAAAACAAAACAAAACAAAACAAAACAAAACAAAACAAAACAGCTATTTTATTTTTTATTAAGCAAAGCCAGGAATGGGTGTCAGGGTCTGCTGGAGGGCCAGTGGATGTGGTGGTGGTGGGGGGGGGGGTGTGGTTGATAGGGAGGAGTGGAAGGATGGCAAAGTTGGGAGAGAAGAAAACATGGGAGTGAAAAATACAAAAAAAACATTTGAAAGAATCATTTTTAGGGATGAGAAAATTTAGCTACAGGTGTCCAATATACAATTTCCTGAGACTTCATAAAATCTTGCAATTGCTTCCCTCTAGCAAAGCCTTATCTCTGTGTTACCAAGCCAGTTACGGTCTGTTGTGTAAACCCAGTTCCACAGGGCCCAGCGAGGATGGTGCACCAGTTGTACAAACACTTCTCTGTGCTAATGCTACCACGAGGAATTCTATAATAAACGTTGCATTAGCTTGTTAGGACTGTCCTAACAAAATACTACACACTGGGAGGTTTAAACAACAGGTATTTATTTTCTTGCCATTCTGGAGGCTACAAGTCCAAGACCAAAGTGTGGGCAGGTCTGGTTTTCTCTGAGGCCTCTCTCCTTGCCTGCAGCTGGGTAGCTTCTCCCCATGACCAGATGTCTCTGTGTGTCCACATTTCGTCTTCTTAGAAAGACATCAGTCAGACTGGATTAGGGCCCACCCTAATGGCCTCATTTTAACTGAATCACCTCTTTAGCAACTTATCTCCAAATACTGTTACATTCTGAAGTAACTCACATGTCTGAGGTAATTTATACCTTGAGGTTAGAACTTCAACACATGAATTTCAGGGGGGTATAATTCAGCACATAACAACTGTTTGGGAACTGTTTGTCCAATACACATGAATAGGACCCCAATCACATACTTGGATATTAACGGGGCTCCCTCATTGATGTTGAGTGGTTTTATCACCTACACCAGGGATGTCAAACTCATTTTCACCAGGGGCCACATCAGCCTCGGGATTGCCTTCAAAGGGCCAAATGTAATTTTAGGACTGTATAAATGTATCTACTCCTTAACTAGGGGCAAGGAGCTCGGTGCTGCCACCCAGTAGAAACAAGGTGCCAGGCCAGATAAAACAAGGTGGAGGGCTGGATTTGGCCCGTGGGCCTTGTGTTTGCCACCTGTGACACAAATTGCCATGTTTTGGTCTGAGACCTCATCAGGTGAGTGCAATTTTTTAAAAAACCTCATGTTGGTTTAAAGAATTTTGAAAGTTTCATCTCTCCTTCAAATTTTCTTTTTGTTTTGTTTTCATAGGAATTTATTTTCATAAGTGGGGTGTCCTCAAAGGGATTGGATATTAGCAGAAGCTACTGATGACATGGAGACAGGTGCAGTGGTTGAATGTGGCAGAAAGGAGTGACAAGGAGAGATTATTGGTCAAGGTAGACAGGCAAGTAAATGTCAAACTGTCCCCATCTAAAACATGTATTGAATACTTGCTTTTGTGCTGTGTCCCACTTCTTCATTCTTTACTGGATCTATCAGTATTTGTTGGCATCTAAAACAGGCAGGGCAGCCCTGGCTGGTGTGGCTCAGTGCACTGAGTGCCAGCCTGTGAACCAAAAGGTCACTGGTTTGATTCCCAGTGAGGGCACATGCCTGGGCTGTGGGCCAGGTCCATAGATGGGGTGAGCGAGAGGCAACTGATCTATGTATCTCTCACACATTGATGTTTCTCTCCCTGTCTTTCTCCCTCCCTTCCCCTCTCTCTAAAAATAAATAAATAAAATCTTAAAATGGGCTGGGTGACCACAGGTCCACACATGAGTGATGTTATCAAGTCTCTGCCTTTATGATTTACAGTTCAGCTGTGTTAACTATTAAAGATGATTCAAATAAGCATGGTCCTTGCCTTATAGGCAGAGAGGATTCTAAAGGGATCATATTGGCACTTCCCTTGGACCTGGAATAATGGTTTAATTCAGTTTCCAGAAAAAACCTTAAAAGTTTGCTGTGTAAGATTTTTTTGAGTTGAAGTAGAATTCCTTCTGTTTCCCCATTCACAGATTCAAATGAGTCAGAAATATGAATATTAGATATCCCTTTAATGACCTGGGCAGTGAAAAAGAAACAAGAAAAGCATTGTCTGTGCGTTTCTTGCTCCCCGCCCCATCAAATTATAAACCATTTGAGGATAAGAACCAAGGTGTATACTCTATGGCCCAAGTATTCTTTGCATGGAGTGGTCACTCAATATATATTCACTGATTTGACCTGAATCTCCAAGTGGAAAGCTACTTCAACCAAAGCGAATACAGTACTCAAGAATGTCTTTACTCTCTCAGACTCCAGAATGAGGAGAGGCATGATCACCCCAGGAAAAAACCCCCAAGTGTTGGGAAGTCAGCCCTCTTCTTACTTCTGGGCACCAACTCATAGCTCTTTAAGTAATGAGCTGGAGACGAGCTGCTGGTGGGGAGTTGCGCCTGAACTCTCTATCACCAGTCCCAAGTGCGGACTTGAACAGCATATGACTTTGGTGTAATTGCTCTGTGGTCTCCTCTCCATACATAGTAGCTGATTGGTGGGCAACCCAGGGCTGCCTTTGAGACTGCCAGGCTCAGAAATTAAATTGATTCAATTCAACAAGTATTTATTGTGTAGTTTAAGACAAGAGTGCTCTCAAACAGCTTAGATTATAAGTAGAAAAGAACCCAGGAATCAGGACAGGTGATTTAGAAGAAGATTGGCCTTTGGATATTAAAGGTGTCTCACTAGGATCCAGGCACAGGACTCCCAAAACAAAGAATAAGTAGAACCTAGATGGAAAAATATAGGTCTAAAAAAGTGGAATATGCATCATTCTACACTGGAGATTTGATGATTAGTGTAATCCAAACATGGACTTGTGTTCCCTTGGCCAGTGCTAGTTTTAGGTATAAGCACGTGACCCAGACTGGTCAATAAGACATGAATCTGTGAAAGAAGGTGGGAAGGGGAAAGGGAGGCAGGTTTCCTGGAAAGACTAATGCTGATAAAGTGTTCCTCAGTTATTGTTATGTTTCAGATAATAGGCACCAAATGAATACTGTGAGGAGAAAAGGATTTAATTTAGAAAATTAGATGGTTAAACATTTATGGATGGGCTAGAGAAGCAGGTCCCAGTGGTAACTAGCTGAATCCTGTAGAAATGACAAGTAGGGTGGCTGGACCTGTGTCACAGTCTAGAAGCTCAGGGAATTACAACAAATGTGGCTCTGAACTATACCACTCACCTACATCTAGGCATCAGGAAACCACCTCCAGGGCCAGACTGTGCCTGTTTGATCTGTTTGGGCAAAAATGGATGCCCCACTTCTTGGTTCTCTGTACCCAGGAAGCCACAGACAGGGCCCTGGGACTTCTCACAGTGCTGCAAAGTTCAGTGCGTCCGTGGCCATGTTTGTCAGAAAACAGCACACGGAACGGACCACAGCCTCCTTTCTGATGTTCTCTGTTCCACGTAGGAGGAGCTCTGTCAGTGTGACCCTCCTTCCCAGGGAGGTGGGGTGACTTACCTGATTGGCAAGTTCGGAAAAAGAAAGTTGACATGCAGGAGCCAGTTCCCAATGCTTCTCTTTCTTTTGGAAGTAAGTTGCCTACAGGGAGTATGTTTTCTGCTCCACAATCCCAGGGACAAGCTTTTCCTGCAGGGGAAGAATATGGTTTTCCTGAGTTGCCGATGACTGGCTGAGTGAATTGGCCTAATACTGCAGTTCGGTATTAGGAAGGTCACTTGCCTAGAGTTATACTTGCTAATATCAGATTTATCAGAAATCAGGGTAATGTTTTGGCCTCTACATGTCAGCTTTTTCTTTTTCTTTTTTTCCCCATTTCTCTGTTGATTCAGGGATATGGTGAGGAAACTAGGGCTGGAGAAATGGAATCAAACTCTCTTTGTGCTACTGGCTGATATTAAGCATGATGGCTTCTGTTTGAGTGACTATCAACAAGTTTTCAAAGCATTTCACACCTGTATCTCTTGTGATCACAGCAACCTGTTGACAAAGGCAGGGCAGGATTTATTAGCTGAGCAGCTAAGGATGCAACTATTAGTGCTTCCAATATTTCCCATATCTTGATACATATAGGAAAATGAAAAAAATGTTCATGTATACATATATACATACATATATCTATATCTATATACCTATATATATCTGTATCCATCTCACTCTGGAAAAGGGATGATGCTTCTGGCACCAGAGCTGATGAGCCCAGAGATTCTGGCTGCCCTGGCCTGGCTACTCCAAGCATTAAGGTCAGCACACCTGTAACCCACTCCTTGCCTAACAGTTGGGAAGTTCTAGCTTAGACAAGTGTGCTAACTAGTCAAGAGAAGTTTAAACTCAGATCCTTTGAGTCCAAATTCAAAAAATCTCAAATATAGTCATAGAGGGGGGAAACATTTGTTACCACCACACATCTTCACCATAGCTTACTGGGTCAGAATATTCTGGCCTGTGTCTACTGGACCAATCTCTACTCAGAGATGCAGTCTGTACCCTATCAAGTTTCTTCCTTTCTGAACCAGAGAAGACATTTCTACGTACCTTCTGGGGAGGGAAGAGGTCTCCTGCTCTGGGTGGTCCCCTCCTGATCTGGTCTGGCACTCCACCTTGGGGAGGTCAGTGCCTGTTGGCTAACCCAGGCACTTCCCTGTTTCTGAACACTGGCAAAGCCCTCTTCTCCAAGGTGATCTTGACAGAAGATGGCCCATTAATTTAAAATACTGTTTAAAGGGATAACCAAGAGAAACTTACCTTCAACATCGTAACTTAAAGCTTATACTGGTATGTTTGGGTACCATTTTTTAAAGAGTATGATCAGGACACATTTGGGAGCAGGCTTCTATTAACTGGAGTTCTGCTTTAATGCTCTACCTCCACATGTCACTTATTCTACACATATTTATTGTGTTCCTACTATGCGCCAGGTATGTTCTAGGTGCTAGGTCTCTGCACCCATGGAGCTTACATTCTATTGGAATCTTCTATAAGTTCCAGCTTAGGTTTCTTTAAAGTTGGGTGAGAACTTAAAGACACAAAGCATTCTGACTACAAAATTATCCTAAGATATTTATGACTTTATGTCTACTCTTTTCCACACCAATTCAATAGCATTTTGTTTGTGTGACTTGTCCTTATCAATCCTCTCCAAAACATACAACGTACATTTTTACAGGAACAAGAACTCTTTCAAAAATATTTTATATATTTGTTTTTAGAGAGGGAGTAAGAGAGGGAAACATCTAGGCACAAGAGATACATTGATCAGTTGCCTCTCACACACCCCCAACTGGGAACCTGGCCTGCAACCCAGGCATGTGTTCTGCCTGGGAAGTGAACCAGTGACCTTTCGGTTTGCAGGCTGGCACTCGATCTGCTGAGCCACACCGGCCAGGGCAAGAACTCTTTTTTTGCACTTACATCTCATTGGCTTTCACAATAACTAAGTTGCGTCATCAGAACTGCAAGTACAACAGGCAGGAACGGGTTTGGGAATGAATGGCACTGACCCCTGGTGAGCACTCAGCTCCATTTGTGGGAACAGAAGTACCTGAGAGTGTCTCTACGAATCTGAGTATCTGCCATGCTGTGAGCACGGAGGAAATGGCATTTGTTAACCAAGTGACTTGGTTAGGAGGAGGTCAGTTGTGAGAACTGCCACACTGACTCACCTATCTTCTCCAGACCAATATATATGGGACTTTGAGAGTGGCTTGTGCCACTTTTTATTTTAAAAAATATTTTATTTATTTTTTTTTAGAGAGAGGGGAATCGGGGAGAAAGAGAGGGAGAGAAACATCAATGTGCAAGGAAAACATCGATTGGTTTCCTCTCACACACCCCCAACCAGGGACCTGCCCCCAACCCAGGCCTGACCTGACCGGGAATTGAACTGGCAGCCCCTTGATTCACAGGCTGATGCTCAACCCACTGAGCTACAGCAGCCAGGGCTGCCACTCTTTCATTAAAGTTTTCAAGTACTGTACTTACTCCAAAGCCTTTCAAAGGTGGGAAAACAAGAAGTTGTACCTTTGTTGCAAAGTTTTTAAAAATAAAATTCATAAAGAGGAAAATATGCTTCTGTGTTGCCTTTTGGATGATATATGAACATTTTGTTTTTTCCCTCCACACTCCCCTTTTTTGTACCTCCCAGTCAGGAGCCCCAAAGCCTTCCTCAGACATACCCCTTTTTCCCTCAGGATAAGCAGCTCTAGCTCATCCTGCCTCTTGCTTTACAAAACCTATGCCTCAGGCCGCAGCTGAGGATCAGTGCATTTCCCTTTAGCTCAGGCTTCCGTGGGCTCTGCAGAGGGAAAGGTAAACTCTGGTACTGAATGGGGGGGAAAGAGGAGGATCAGCACCAGCCTCTTTCCATCTGAAGGCAAATATAAATTACCACCCTAAAAATGTAGATTTCTTCAGAAAATAACATAGTCTGGCTTTCCTTATTTTTCATTAAAAAATGCACATTCGTCTTATTATTATGACTTGGCCTGGATTTCTTGATGAAGAATACCCCTCCTTCCATTAACTAACAATGTTTCTTCCAGAACCATTCAGGAAAAATGATATTGTGTTCAAATAGCAGATCTCTGATGTCCAAATTTCTCCCCGTAGTAGAGGTGGGTTTTCAGCTCATTCTCTATGATGAAACACCCACTCTACGGGAGAGCCAACAGCCCTCCTGTTTGTGCAGGGATGAGAATATGTGCCTGTACATCCTGACCACAGCGCAGGCAGTAATAACGATAAGAAGCCAACGGTAAAGATTGCTCAGTGTCCCACAGGGCTCTTAAAGTAACAGTGAGATGATAGAGATTATTTAATCCAGACTGCTTACGTTACAAATATGGCAACCGAGGCACTTGGGTGAAATGACTTGCACAAGACTGAGCTAGCCCGAGGCAAAGCTGGGGTCAGAAGTCTCTGAGATTTAGCCACTTGTTGAATTTACTATACCTTCTGTTCTCCAGGTGTGGTCCGTAGACTCCCGAGGATCCCTGTGACACTGCCAGTGTGGACATGAAGTTAGAGCTATTTTAATAATAATATTATGATCCGCCCCACCCCCGCTTTTTCACTGTGTTGGCATCTGCACTGAAGGAGCAAAAGCAACGGTGGGTAAAACTCCCAGCATCTGAGTAGGCAGGAATCAAGGCGGGCACCAAGCTACGTTAGTTGTCATTGCCACACATTTGCAGTAAAAAAAAAAAAAAAAATGCTGATTTCATTTAACACTGTCTTTGATGAAATAGTGACAATGATCAGTCTTTTCAAATATTGACACTTTTCAAAATATTCTGTGTAACTAAGTGGGAAGTATGCATAAAGTACCTTTACTGCACTCCAAAGCAAGATGGAGAAGCAGTTAGTGATAGAGCTGTGAGTGGGAGCTAGTCATATTTTTTCATGGAACTTTTTTTTTTTTGCTCGAAAGACTAAAGGACAAAGGATGCTTTTTCAGATGGCTATTTGACAGACATTTTCTCAAAATGAACAAAGGGAGCCTGTCATTTCCAGGAAAACAACTGATAATATTTGTTGCCAATGGTAAAATTTGAGCTTCTAAGTGAAAATTAGAATTTTTGAGAACTTGAATCTAATATTGAGGAGCTTGAGAGCTTGCCAGTACTCAAGGACTTTTCTAATGAGATTGAGGGTGACATTAGTGAATGGGATTTTTTTAATATTGTCTAACAAAATGTGTTGAAGTTTTGGGATATCTGCATAACTTAATAAACCAGTATTTTCCAATGACCAATGCATGGTATTACAAAATCATGCATGAGTAAAAGATCCATTCAAAGTGCACAATAAAGCAATGGATTTTAATGTAACAGAATACAAAAATTCACCGCTATGCTTTCAGATTCCACATTGCAATTGGTCTTTAAGAAGGTGGTTATATTTTAGTATAGTATCGAAAAGAATATCTATATTTCTTTAAAAGACTATTGAACACTTTTTGTTTTTCTAGCCACATATCTGTGTAAAGCTGGATTGGGTTCATATACTTTAGCCAACACAACATATTGCAACATATTGACTGCAGATATGGGAATCCACCTACTTTCTGTTAATTTAGACATTTTTTTAAAATTGTCAAAAAAATTTTTTTAAGTAAAAAAAAAGTCACTCTTCATGAATTTAATTTTGTTTTGGAAGATATGTTTTTAAATGCAATATGTTATTGATGTTAATATGTAATGGCTTTATTATTGTCATTTTAAAATTATTTAATAGACATTTTAGATTTCTATTGATAGACATAAACTACACCCATGTTCAGAGTGTGAAGTGGCGCTGACACGGAAGAGCTGGAGCAAGCGCTGCTACGGTACACCACTCCGCCTCCGGACAGTGAGCTGGAGGGAGCGACTTCTTTCCCCTTGACTCAAGTAACCCAAATAAGCCAATGCTGTTACTGTTTTATTTTTAAATCCAACCTGCCCTGTTTCTCCAAAACTGTTAAGAAAACTACAAAAGAACCGCAGACTCCTGAGATCAAAGGACCCAAAACAAAGAGAAAAGGCAAAAGATGTGAATAATAACATCCCCAAAGCCTTGCAGGACTGACCAAGGACCACCTCCCCTCCTGGTGGCCTGGTAGGAGTCGCCTGTTTCTTTTTGCTTCATTGGCCTGAATGCACACCATCCACCCACTCCCACCCCCTATGTCTCAACCCAGATCCTGGGACGCTGTTGTGTTCTGGGGCCTCAAAACATAAATGGCCTGATGAAAACTTTGGGCTGGTCCCTATCCCCAGACCCCTGGTTCCCGGAGCCCCCTCTGGGATTCCAGTGCGGAGAAGGGTACTTTCTGTCTGTGCCTCCACCCGTCCCTTGTTTGCAGGTTTAAGGCTGAGATGTAAAGGGAAGGCCCCTGTTTCTGGACTGAAAAGGAAATGTAAATCTCTCCCAGGCCATGTGCCAGAAGCTGCCAGGAGACCATTTCACTGTTAGTAAACAGGGCCTCCGGGGCCATCCTTCTCTTCTTTAATAACCTGTGGGGCACCTATTGATTGCACATGCTGGTCCTTCATAAATTAGAACAGGGATGCCTGCTGGTCGCTCTGGAGCTGCGTGGATGGTGAAATTGGCTCACTAATACTTCATGCTCCTGGAGCAGAGAGCATCGTGCCACATAAACATGAAGAATATTTATCATCAGGCTCTGAGAATGCACAGGAAACAACCGGCGGCTGCAGAGGCTTCTGGGCATGCTGCACACTTTAATTAGGCAGTTTCTCGAAGTTGGTTCGGAGAGGACAGAACCGCTGCTCACAGGCCTCCTGCTGCAGTGCGCTCTGCTTTCAGGTGGGAGGGAACTCCAGCTCCGGCGAGTAGGAGATGGGCTGGCTCCCATCTCCACCTCCTCTCCAGAATGTTCATCTTTTGTGCTCGGTTAGAAAGAGCACTGAGTTAGGAATCAAAAGACACTTTGTAAACTCCAGCTTTACCTACTTACAGCTACATGATCTTGGACAAATCCCTTAATCTCAGCATCTCATCCGGAAAGTAGAGAAAGTAATAATATTTACTTGGTTGTGAGTTTGAGGAAAATAAGGCCTGCCTGGTGCTCTGTAAGTTCTTAGTAAACACTTCCTGAAATGCATGGTGACAGGCGTAGATCTGAAACTATTTCTTTCTCTTCCCTCCAAATTCTGGCATCAGTAGATTCCCACCATGACCCCTGGCCCAAGACCTTGCGCTGTGAGTAAGAAGTGAGGCCATGGGACGCATAACTTGATAAATTAGAAATGTTTGTCTCATCCCTCTGTCTTCCTGTGCCCCTCCTGACTTGGCTTTGGAATTTAAGTTTCATTTCACAGGGAATGTCTCTAAAGTGGAGAGTAAACACAGGAAAATATGCCAACATAGCTTACCATTCTATTAAAAAGGGTTGGCACCCGCATGCCCATCCTTGGTAAAACTTTCAGAATTTCTTCAACTTTAAGCAGACCCAGGACCATTGGGTCACTTATGCTTTCCCAAAGTAAGTAGCACTGTCCCCACGGTTCCACCACAGTCCCTTTTGCCATTGCTAATTAAAATGGACCAGAAAGACAGTGTGTATGGCCATATTTTCCTACCCCTTACCCTGGTCCTAGGTGATGTCTGCTACTCCGGGCTGTAGTATGTAGTGGGTTGAATGGCAGCCCCCCAAAACCTGTGAATGTGACCTTGGAAAAGGAATCTATGTAGATGTAATTAAATGAAGGCTCTTGAGATGAGCTCATCCTGGTTTAGACTGTTGGGCCCCAAATCCAATGCAAAGTATTAATGAGAGGCAAGAAGAGAAAATGCAGATACAGAGGAGAAGTCCATGTGAAGACAGAAGCAGAGAGATGCAGCCACAAGCCAAGGGACTCCTGGGCCACCGGAAGCTGAAAGAGATAGGAAAGATTATCCACCAGATCCTTTGGAGGGAATGTGGCTCTGGGGACACTTTGATTTCTGACTTTGGCCTCCAGAACTATGAGAGAATACATTTGTTTTTTTTTTTAATTAAAAAATTAATTTTTAGAGAGAGGGAAAGGGAAGGAGAAAGAGAGGGAGAGAAACATCAGTATGTGGTTGCCTCTCATGTGTCCCCCACTGGGGTCCCAGCCCGCAACCCAGGCATGTGCCCTGACTGGGAATTGAATCGGTGACCTTTTGGTTTGCAGGCCAGCACTCAATCCACTGAGCCATACCAACCAGGGACATTTCTGTTGTTTTAAAGCCACTCAGTATGTAATTTGTTAGAGAAGCTCTGGGAAACTAATACAAGTGTGCTCCCTGAGGATGGACCCCAGCTCAGGTTTGTCTTCCACAACAGCCAACTCTTGGGGAATCCAAACAGCCAGATGGGGCTGTGGCCAAGGATCCGCAGTGGAGAAAGCATTCTGGGGTACTTTCGGGATCCATCTGTTGGCAAGGGAAAGGCACAGGGAAAGAGCCTGAATTTTGGAACTAGATAGTTGGTCTGAAACTAACTCCACTACAGGCTCTGTGACTTCAGACAAACTACTTGCCCTCTCTGTGCTTCAAGTTTCCTCATTTATAAAATGAGGATAATAATATCTATCTTGTAGGTAAGGACAGATCCAGGATCTGAGGCTTGCATAATTTTAGAGACCCTTTTAAAGGAAAAGAATGCAAAGTTTAAAATCTAAAATTAGGAATAGTGTCTTGAAAGGGCCTTTTGCAAATGAGGGTCCCTGAGGCTTAAACTAAGGCTACCTCTGTTCACAGAGTGTTCTGAGGATTATGGTTAAAAACAAGAAGTCCGGGGCAGTGCCTGGTTCCTAGTGGGTAAAGCTGTCTGGGTGAAGAATCCACTTAGGTGTCTACGGAAAGGTACATAGATGTGTTTGCAACAGAGAAAAATGTCTGGTAGGACACGTTCCATGACAGGTTGCTAGTTGTTGCTGTGACATCCATTTTCCATTTTTTTTCTATAACAGAAAATTGACTTTTTTTGGAGACTGGCCATGTGCTCAGCTAAAGCCCAGCTCCCCGAGCATCTCTTGCAGCGAGGTGTGGCCATGAGACAAAGTTCTGGCCAGGGAAGTATAAGCAAAGAGACTTCTCTAAAATCTTCCTATGGGAGAGTGTTAGGAGTTAAACTGAGTCTCCCCAAAATTCATATGTTGAAGCCCTAATCTCAGATAATGTCTCATAATATGACCTTATTTGGAAATAGGGTCCTTGCAGATGCAATTAGTTGAGGTGAGGCCATTAGGGTGGGCTGTGATACAATATGAATGGTGTCCTTATAAAAAGGGAAAATTTGAGCACACACATGGGGTGGGAGAGAGAGCCATGTGAAGATCAAGGCAGAGAATGCAGTGATGCGGCTACAAGGTAAGGAATATCAAAGTTTGTCACAAATTAACAGAAGAAAGGAGAGGGACATGGAACAGGTCTGTCCCCACAGTCTTCAGAAGGAACCAATCCTGCTGATACCTTGAGTTCGGTCTTCTATCTTCCAGAACGAGGAGACAGTACATACACTTCTGTGCTGTAAGTCATGCAGTCTGTGGCACTTGGTTACAGCAGCACTAGCGAACTCACAGAGAGAGGTGCTCTTCTTCACCCCTCTTCCATCCTGCTGCCGCCGTGCAGGTTGGAGGACTGGTCCCCCGTTAGCCATTTTGGTCCGTGAGGATGAGGTACCCTAAAACCTTCCTGGAGCTGCCACACTAGCCTTGGACTGCCTACCTTTGGACGTGTTTTCCTGAAAAAATAAGTGAGCTTGAAGCTTTTGTTGTTCTTATTGTTTTGTTTGTTTGTTTTTTGAAATATACACCTGAACATAATCTTAACGGAGAGACACAGAAATTGGATAAATTAGTTACTCTTCGGGGGGAGGACAAGGATTGGAATATCGGTGGCAGGGAAATTTTAGCTTTATCTGTAATGTTTCAATTCTGATATAGAGAATGTATTTATGTATTCTTTTGTAACTAAAAATAAATTTATTTCATAATAAATAAATTACAAGAAAAAAAAAGAGATGAGAACCCATAGATTAAAAAAGACCTAAGAAATATGTTAACCAATTGCAATGTATGAATCTTATTTGGATCTTGATTTA